>CATIWM010443836.1:0-14464 GCA_949671775.1 Mallotus repandus
ATTTTATCTTATGAAACTATATTATTTAAATAATGAACTACAATATTTAACTAAAATAAAAATACAAGTAAAATTCTATTTATTATAATTAAAAAATAAAACATTAAATAAATTTTTAATGAACAAAAAATTTATTTTGACTAAAACCATGAATAAAAAAATTAAATTCAACCACTGTAATTAATAAAATAAAAATAAAATAATTTTTTTGATAAGTAAAAAATACTTTTTAATTTTTTAATGAGATTGAAAGGAAAATATTAACAAAACTGCAGGTTAAGGTCAATGAACATGCAGATAAAGGTTAATGAACATGCAGATGAAGGTCAATGAACATGCATTATTTAAATAATGAATATACGTGCAGGTATGTTTTTACTATTACCTTTCTCTCTCTTCTTGCTTAAGTTAAACAATAATTGAAAAAAAAAAAAAGAACAGCCTATCAATGGATGTTGTGATTAAACCTCACGCTAAGTTTTTAAAAATTCGAAGGGACCTCAAGCTCTGAAAGTTTTCTATTGACTCGAGAATAAGGCCATTGAATTGAAACATTGCTCCACATACAATATGTACAGGCACATGCCATGCATCCTTCTCTGTAAAAAATGAAGCCTTTGCCCCATATATATATATATATACACATGATCACATACTTAAACCCTTTGTAATGAAATTGAAGTTGATCACAAACAAAAGTTTGGCTGAGTGTAAGGTGGGTTGACAACACCTACTAAAATCTCAAGAATGGCAAGGGAAACACTTTGGCCATTTAGAGTTGGAGCTTTTGTTGGGATTTGTTGGGTTTACTGGCATTATGAAGTATATGAGGATATCTGGATCACTTGCTTTAACAACAGAAACTAATAGCAATAAAAAAAATTGCAGATGAAAACAATGAGCTAACAACGTTAAAAAAAAAAAGACGCTTTTTGTTTTTGTTCACACGTGTAATTTATTTTTGGTCCATATGGCAATATAGATAGGGGTCCATGATATAACAATTGGAATACACCAAGCAAAACAAACCAAAAGGGGAGAAATAAGACTGAAAGAATACAATCGAAAATAGCAGCCCAAAGAAAATATACACATCTGAAAATAAAACAAATAAATAACGGACAGAGAAGATCGAAGTTAAAGCCACGCAACAAAGTCCCTATTCCTATGAGTCCCTTGCTTAGCCAAAGAATTAGCCATGTGGTTGTTATCTCTAAGTGTATGGATGAAGGTAATCATGTAAAATGATTCTTTTAGACTATCAATTAAACAAAACTCATTGTGCATTTTCCAAGGACGAGAGTTATTAAACTGATTAAGTCAAGACACCGCATTAGAAGAGTCAAATTCAACAATTAGAGTGGCATTTTGAAGCTCCGAATTGAGGGATGACAATTGAAAAGCTTTCCTAATAGCAATAACCTCCGCCAAGTTTGATTCAATGATCCCGCAAGGAATAGAAAAAACGCACTTTACCAAACCAAGATCCCGCAAGCCAAGATACCGCAAGGAATAGATGTTAATTTTGTGGCTATTACATGAATTTTTCATGAACTAAGACATTCTTTTATTGTGATGTTTAATTATGGTACTTTAGATTGGTAAGACCATTTGTGTTAATATTTCTGACAGAAAACAAAGTAAAAGGACAACAAATAACAAGAAGAAAACATGAAATGCAGAAGTCATAGTTTTATTCAATCTCCAACTTCAATTTATACGGTGAAAACATAACTAAAAATGACCATAAAATAGGGTGAAAAAATTACGACATTAAGATTATGACATTTAGAAAAAACTAAAGTAACAAATTCCAAAAAATCCGGTCTTTATAATGATCTACTAACAGATTTATTTGATTTTTTATTTGTGGCATATTTATCATAATTTGTCAGCATCCTCCTTAGCAACATATCAGTACTAGTAAAATTATATTTTATTTACTTCACGTTTATTAAAGAAATATAAATATTTTATTAATTTTCATTTTTCATTTGATATTTTTGTTCCTTTTTTTATATATTTATCTTAAATAATTTTTATTTTATTTAAAAATATTTGTGCTTCCTATTATTATTTTATTGTAAATAAAATAATTTTTTTAAATTTTTTTTAAGGAAATATTTTAAATTATAAAAATACAGTAATTTGTGGTATTTGGGGGGAAAATTTACGTACATAAAATATATAATTAGCAACAAAATCAATATGAAATTTTTAAAAAATATTTAGGTAAATATGAAATAATAATTTTTTAAACTACAAGATCAACATGAAATTTTTTACAAATTCAAAATAATATTATTTTTTTAGAAATAAAATAAATACTAATTAATATCTACATATCATAATTAAATTAAAAAAATAAAATTTTAAAACTCAGCATTTGGCTACAGAATTCAATTTTATCATCAAAATAGCGACGAAAATGCAAATTTATTGTTAAATTTAAATGCTAAAATAACGACAGAAATATAATTTCATTGCTAAAATAGTGATAGAAATATAATTCAGCTGCTAATTTAAATTTATTTATTTCTTAAAAAAATTTGATCACTAAATTTAAAATTTTGTCACTAATTCATTGCTATTTTGTGATAATTAAAATCCATCGTTAAATTAACAACTTCTTGTAGGCACGAGCAGCAACAGCTCATAATGTACTGTTTTCAACAATTTCCTTAATCTTTAGTATATTTTTTTGATATTTCCTATCATTAAATTGTAGATCCACAAAATACAGAAAAAGGACAACAAAAATATTGTGACAAAATATTATGAAAAATCTCCCTTGTTATCCATGTGATGAAGTATACTGACAAAATATTATGGAATTCCATTTCATTAAAGTGATAATTTTTTTTAAAAGAAAAAAAAACGTTTCACTTCAATTGTGAGATAATCCCTCATGAAAAATTCCGGAACTTTTATTAATATCCTTGTTTAGTTTATAAACTATAGACTATTAGATTTTTTTTTCAAATTTTAAAGTTTTTTTAAAGTACCCCATTTAAAATCTGTCAAAACCAAATATATTCTATTTATTTTTTTTAATAAATAAAGTTGGACATCACTTCAAACAGTCATCACTTTCATTTCCATTTTATAGAGAACTTATTTACTATGAAATTCACCATATCTTTAGAGAGAGAGAAAAAAAATCCACCACAAAAGGTTGATTAAACCTCTAAAAACTACAGAGAACAAAATTTCGGTGCTTACAAAAAGAACATCTTGATATCTCTTCTATTAACTTTGATATGCAATATGCAAGTTGAAAATATTTTAATTAAACCCATGGCAATCTATTAATTAAAGACAGTCTCTAGGTTGAAAAGAGAACAAAGCATCTTTTCTTATCACAATAAACAATTATCAGATTGATACAATATTTAAAATTCACCCCAAAAGTTAAACAAACTTGGCTTTTAAAGGTAATTTTAGTAATAAAATTAGGCATGGTATTTTTAGTATCCGTGCTTATTGTTGGACATAAAATTATATTTTTTAGCTATTAAAAATTATTATCTACACTCACAAAATTATATCCAATAATTAAAAAGTGACACATTTAATAGTTCAATTAGCACTTAATCTTTTTGATAGTGTCAAATGGACTAACTATTTAAAGTTATAGTAAATTTTTAATTATTTAATTATCCAATTGCATTACAATGAGCAATAAATGATGCAATGGTAATACCTTTAAAGTGAAGGAAAGTAAAGGAGACAGAAACCCTAACAACTAGGAAAGAAAAGGGTTAAAGGAGATATCACCAAATATATCTATAACGTGAAAAAGAAGGTGCATATCTCTGTTCAAAACATGATCAGGTGGGCTTTACGCATCAAGAGAGACATACATCTCCTCCTTCCTTTAGAAAAATAAAAATAAAAAAAATAAAAATTGGCCATATATATATATATCTTTTCTTGGTAGGAGAAAAAATATGAGCAGTGATGATAAAGTTCATGTGCTTCTTTATATAATTCCAACACTTGTTGCATTAATTTATTGAAATAGTTTATATGTATATTAACATCATGTACAACTAAAAAGGTTAAGAGGTTGATTAACAATGGTGGGATGGATCATTAAAGTCACTTTTTTCCATTGTTGGGATGATTATTTAATGGGAAAAAACCTTCTTTTCTTGGTATCTGAAGATATATGATTTGTTGATGATTGACACCTGGCCAAGCTCGGAGCAGGAGGCAGAGGAAGTGGTTAAGTGAATTTATATAATTTTTTTCTTGTTAATCTTGAAATTAGGGTTCCTTAATCCAAGGACTTCCTGCACACAAACTTCTGCTAATATCGAATCTCATTGGTCATCTTCACATGGGCTTCAACCAATTGCAATTTTTTTTATCTAGAGACCGCCACCAAACCCTTTTATGATTGTTGGGGTCTTGACCTAACGCAACCCAATATTGTAAAGGATTGTTGCCAGAATTATTTTTTTATTAGTTATCACAGAATTATGAATAAATTACATTTTCTTAAGGAAGGTTTGATTTAATTAATATTTGTTTCTCTTTTATTTAAAAATTTAATATTTACCTCCAATTTTTATTCTGTTAACATTTAAGAATTACTATTAGGGTTAGACTATTTTATCAATTAAGTGCTATATAAAAAAATTAAAATACCCTTTAAAATAATAAAAAATTATAATTAACTACAAAATAATAATAATTTGGTCCTTTTTTTATTAACCATATCATTAGCAAGTGAGGAATGTATGTATTTATCGTTATTAAATATAAAGGACTAAAATATCATTAGTATTTTATAATTAATTATAGTGTTTTACAGTTTGAAGGGACATTTAAGTCTTTTTACATGGCACTTAACGGAAAAAATAATGTAACCCTAACGGAAGTTCTCAAATGTTATCATAATAAAAGTTAAGGGAGGTAAATATTTGACTTTTAAACAAAAAGGAGACCAGTGTTGATTAGGTCGAATTTCAGGAAGAAAAATATAATTTGTTCTAGAATTGTTAACTTAATATTATAGTTGCATTATATTAATCATGTTATTTCTTTAGAACTTACACCATGAAAGTAATTAATTTTTAATTTTTATAAATTTTATTTTTAAGCACATCAAGTTAATTAATATAAAAAATATCATTTCAAAGTTTGTAAAGAAAAAAGTGTAATCACAATATATTTTTACATCATATTAAATATAAAAACTAATTTTCATTTATGTTTTATGGCGAGGTAAGAATAAAAATCTTAATTTATATATGCTTTTAAAAAAATTACATCGCAAAACTACTCAACTTTTGGTAAAATAAAAAAAAAATCTTTTAAATTAATAATATAGTAGGATTTGAACCTTATATTTCAAGATGCTCATGGAAAATAATTATCATTTGATTGCTCCCTGACAAAGTTGATAAAAATTTAAATACGAGATTCATATATAAATTCAATAAAATTTACATCATTTAACAAATTTTTAATTAAAAATACAATTTCATTCATAAAATAAAGATATTCATACCATTTATGTAAAAAAAAAATCATTAATAACAATAGTGAATTTTTTTTTTTGTCACATCCTTGAACTTGAATTTACCTGCATTTCACATCCTTGGAAGAGGGTGAAGAGATGCGATAAGGATTTATAACACAATGGGCAATCCTCCAAGAATTTTATATAAATAAATAAAAAAAAGATAAAGTGATGCCAAAATCAAGATGCCTATTTAGAGCAACATATGTCTTTTCCAAATTGAATTGCTCTTTTTGGGCAAAAGCGTACGGATTGTTTAGTATTGGCTAAGAATAAGATTGATATAAGCGTGCCAAGGATCCTCTCGGTTGGAGGATTGGTCCATTTTAGTCTTCCACGTGTGTGTCAGTCAATTGGTCCTTCTAATTATTCTATGCCTTTGTGATTAGTGGCAAGTCGATTCATCAACTGCAAATAAAAAAAGTAATTAACCTTATTATTTGATATAACATTTGATTTGAAGTTTTGTGGGTATTTATGCCTTTTCTGGATAGCAACTATATATATTCCTTTTATGGAATTTTAACTATTTCAAAATTGAAATCAAATGGATTCATAAAAAAAAATAAAGCTCTTACAATACCTACTTTTTCACACATAAAATTTAAATCTAAAATTTTATTTAACAGAATTCAAATTTATTGTTACTTAAATCAGCTAATATTTAAGAGAATTTAAATTTGTTGCTACTTAAATCAACTGATGTTAGTATTATGGGAGTACAGGTTCGAAACCCACTCCAACCCTTCTCTTGTCCCCTCTAACATAATCTAACATATTAATTCCGGCTGTTGCCAAGACTTAAACAAGAAAAAAATAAAAATAAAAAAATAAAGTTGGATACCAATTTTACTGTTTTAGCTACAGTATAATTGTTGCCCACTGATTTCAAGCTTATTTACGCAATTTGCCACTGCCAGATTTCATGAGAAATGACAATTTTGTCCTCCAATCTGGAAAACAGTAACTATTACATTAAACGGTGTCATTTCAAGTAAATGACATGTATGCCCTTAACATATGCTTAAACGATGCCGCTAGTTGAGCTATATATATAAAAGGGAATCACTTACTTTTTTTTTACATTTGATATATTTAATATTTGATAGATAAAGAATAAATTCTCTTAATATATATTCTTTTATATACAAAATTTGAACTTAAAAATTTTATTTAAAAAATTTTAATTTCTCACCATTTAAATTAATGATGCGAATAAATCATTATTTATTTCTAAGCACCAATAATATATATAACAAAATTAAAGGATATAAACCAATAATATTTACTTAATAAAACATGTAATAAGCTACATAGGAACTCCATTTTTAATCCCAAAAGCTTCATTTTGACGGATTAAATTGTTCTTATGGAGGATCTAAGCTAGTTTGAGTTTCTTTTTATGTGGTCTTGTGCTGCCAATCTAAAAAAATATATATATATTAAAATTACCTTGTTTATTCTATAAATCTTATACTATTTTTTTTAATAGATGAAAGTGAAGAAGATTATATTTATCAAAATTGTACCTAAACAACTACCTATAATCATGTCTCATGGAATCAAAGGCTGCTTATTTAAAAAAAAAAGTTAGAGAAAACTAATATAGCCTTACATATTCTTTTTCCAGATTTGGAAACTTTAATGAAGACAATGCTACTCTCTCTATTTCCATTCTTTTTTTTTTTTTTTTTAGAATCTCTCTCTTTTCCATTCTAATTCTTGAGAAATAGAAATAAAGATAAAATACAACATGTATGACACAACACACGAGGTGATAATATACTTCTCCTAAATTCCTTGTAGTTGCATCTTCAATTGATCAATTTAAGTGCAAATTAATCCAACATTAATCTAGATTGCTACAATATTGTTGGCTGAATCTGGGGTCTGTCAACTCACAATTACATCAATACAATACATAGGAAATGCAATATGTTCTTGCATCACCACCAATTTTCTTGTTCACATAGTTTTTTTTTTATCCCTTTTCTGAAGGGCAAAAAAAAAAAAAAAAAAAGAAATTCTACATATATATACACCTTGAATAACCCATTGTCATTTAACAATTAATGTAATGTTATGCCTTTTTTCCCCTCCATGTCTTTTTTTTGTTTTGTGGGGTAAATCCCTTTTCTTGGCATTGTAATGTTTCTTTTCTTTATGGTTTCCATATAGAATTATAGATTGAAGATTAATTTGAATCATGCATGCCTCTTCTTAGAAGAAAATGTTAAGTTGAGCCTTTATTGATTGACATTTGAAATCTTCTACCTCCTGCGCTATAAATTTGATCATTGAATTGCTAAAAATATGATACAAATATAGTTTTGACATGTATGAAAAAATTAGAAAAGAAAAAAATATAAATATAATTTTTAATTTTATACCCTTTTTTAACACCCAATTTTGCAGGGTAAACAGTGGGGGGAGATAGAAGTGTATGAGCTCCTCATCTTAAGATAGATCTCTAATAATTAAGGTTACCAATTTGATAGACATACCATAATTAGACCAGTTCAATATGGAGTGTGCTAATTGTTATCTATTAAAAAAATGTCACCGAATGGCCATTGACACATATTCTTATAATGAATTATCCACGTGTCATAAAATTATACGGCTGACGGTCAAATTAAAAAAATAATAAACAATTATTGTACAGGTAACTACATCAATATATTGGAATATTTAAATGTATAATGTTTCTAGCTACCCAAATAAAAAAGTTGTATGAAGCCTGAATACCAATGTTGTATTCCAATAATACATGAAAAAATTCACTTTCATAAAAAGGAAAAAATGCTTTACTGCTTATAAAGGTCTTTGGTAGCATTTAAACCACTTTCTGCTCACAACTTAAAGTCATCATTTGGCTTAATTAAACCAGTAAGCTTTTCTTTCTTGAAATCTTGTTTTGTCTCAACATTAAAAGAAAGAAAGAAAGAAAGAAAATCTCTTGTTAATTATTCATCAAGATTCTATAATTACTTTGTTATAAGTTTTTTTTTCTTCTTTTTAGTTGCAGAAACCCTAAAGTAGAGGTGAAGAGATATGGGGAGAGGGAAGATTGTGATTAGAAGAATTGATAATTCAACAAGCAGGCAAGTGACCTTCTCAAAAAGAAGAAAGGGTTTGATTAAAAAAGCAAAAGAGCTAGCAATTCTCTGTGATGCAGAAGTTGGACTTGTGATCTTTTCTAGCACTGGGAAGCTCTATGAATTTGCAAACACCAGGTTTGCCACTTTTTTCCTTCTTTAGAATATATATATAATTTTTTTTAATTAGCCACAATAATCCTGATTTTAAAATTTTTGTTCTTATCTACATACTTAAAAATTTTGGCAAGTTGTGTGAACTAAATACATATATATACATATATTTATATGATTCATAAGACTTGGCTTTCTTGCAATAAAAACCTGCAAATTCTGCAACATGTTTATACATTCTTTTCATTTGATTATGAAGATTTGTATATGTGATAACTGGGTATAGGTTTTTGTTTTTTGTTATATCAAAAATTTGCATGCATCCACTATAACAAAACCTTGGAATCTGACTGATACAGTGAATAGTTTAACAAGAATCACTTCTGTAATTTTTCTTAGTTAGGCTGCTAATTAACATATACAATTTTATCAAATAAAAATTAAGAAACTATTAAATAACAATAAAGCACATAGGTTCTCTTGACTTCTACTACACTTTAAAAACTTTCTGAGGTAACAAAAGAAAAAGAAAATTCATTAGCAATAAACTATCTGCTCATTTAAGATCATGAAGTGCCAAGAAAAGCCAAGTAACAGGAAAGAGCAAGTGATCTTTGAGTGGAGAGTTAGCAGCAAAGTAATGGCATAAAGGGTAGTGTACGTACAGGGAGATTTTGAGTAGTTGTTGCTTATGGCTTGTTTTGATAATAAAATCAACATTTTGATGTGACTAACGTGGGTTGAATTCATATGTCAAGGACCATAAAGTACATGAGATCCAATATCTATTAGGTTATCCAACTTTCTTCTTTTAATTTTTTTTTCTGCATAGATTCAATCTTCAGAATATAGCTTCAAGCAATGATTTGAAGAATTTAGGATTATATATATGTAAGAGACATTAGGTTAAGCATGATTAATGGAGATTATTGTAGCTAGTGAACTTAAAAGCACAATTGTGAGAACAGTAATGATTCCATGCGTGTTGAATGGACTCTTCAATTAGTTGGTGTTTTTTTGTATTCGTATCCCCGTTTTTCCATATCAATACCATTTAGACACTGCAGACACTTCAATTTGAAGCCAGTTTCTCATGTCTGTATCTCCGTTTTCCATATCCTTGTATTCGTGTCCTTGTAACCTAGTTCCACGCACAAGGGAAGATGTTTTGAATTTCTTGTAGGTTCTTGTATGAATAGAAAAGGAGATGGCTCTATGATCGACCCATTAAGAAATCAAAAGTATATCCATTAGGGTTAGAGAAAAAGATGCACAGTTTTATATAAGCAAAATTGCATGCCCAATCATATATCCCTTACCCTTGAATTTTTTGCCATTCATCTGTGGACTTTGATTCAAGCAATGAAAAGTCATATGGTAGTATGTTAAGATGCAAAAGTAAAAGTATAGTATGTGTACAATTTCCAAATGAAAGAGAATAGTACGCAGCACAAAACTTTGTGAATTTTTCCGTCCTTACGCATGTCACCCATTAGATATTTTTAATTTATTCAATTTTCATATATTAGCTAAGTTAGATAAGTAAAAGAAAAAATCACTCAAGAAAGTATGGAGCACTCAAGATTCAAATCTGAAGTTACACACCCAAAGATATGAAATCATATTGAAAACTAACCATTCAACCTAAAAGTTCAAATGTATAAGCTTCAAAAATTATAAAGTTCTATATATCTTAAATAAAACACCTTATGGCAATTCACCTTTTCTTATAAAAACATAATTCTTTTAAGTCCTCTACTTATGAAAATCATAGAACTCTCTTTGATTAGTTTTTGATAAAGAAGAAAGTTTAAGTGATTTAAATACATACAAATTGAGGATGGAAAATTTAATAATAGAATTTGAACCCTACACCTCACAATATTTTTAGAGTTATGGCAATAAAACCACTCCCTTGACGGCCTCCTCAATGACTTTTCATGAATCTTGTAATTAATTAGCTCTACTATTGCCATCTAGCTTAAACATAAACCTAATTTTTCTTCTTCATCATTCACTCAATGCTGCAAACTAGAAGCATATAGCTCTAGTTCTCAATCCTCTATTACTCTCTTTCTTCTTGTTCCACAGTAGTTTTTTCCAATTGTAGAAAGACCATGTTGATCATAGTATTTTCCCCTTTTGGAAATGCATCTACACATTGATTCATAAATAGTTTTGAATCTACTTTTCCTAGAAAAAGCATTTTGGAAGCATACTTAATTGAATTATTGGAGTGCCACTAACCAAATGTTAGGTAATATACCAAAATCAATCCTTTATCAAGTTGATATTTTTTAATATCCATTTAGTTTAACACTTTTATTATCTTAGTCCCTTTTTTTAATATATGGAATTATCATTACCACTCATGATATGTCTAATCTGCATTAATTAGTACTAGAAACAAGGTTCCCCACATAACCTAATCCTTATCCCATAAACAAGCCTTCTTTGATTCCTTAGTATCCTTAAAACTTTTTGACATGTTACTACGTATGCGTTTGCACGCTTATAGCTTTTCTTTGGCAACTTCCATAACTTTGTATTATTCTATAGCTTGATTCAAATTTATTAAAATAAATGGTTTGCCCCATCCTGCTTCCCAATGGCCAAACTTCACTCCAAATCCAATGGTGGATGCCTAGTTAGCATCTTCCTATTTTACATTCAAATTCCATTCACATTTTCAGTGTTGTTTCTAGTAGTAGAGGATATTTCTCATGAATTTTTTGTTATGATATGCTCCACGTGTATTATGTATTATGTAGCCATAAAAATATGGGCTGTTACTCCTAAATTTAAAACATTTTATCAGTTTGCTCCTTAATTTATAAATCAATTATTTTGACATATCCACTTTCTATAAAAATATAAATTATGAATATTTTTAGCAAGTTTAGATGTTTAAATAGTTTTACTTTTTAACTCATAAAATACCATTTATACACCTCAAATTGTGTCAAAGGTATTAATAAATATTATTTTTAATGAGTTGAGCTCTGTAAGTGGTTAGTTTTTAAGTTGAAAGGATAAACTCATAAAAAGTATCAACCTCATAGAGTTACTTACATATTAGGCTTAAAAATATGTAACATATGAGTAGATAATTATAACGCATTTTGTAAAATTTTCATTGATTAAACGTAAAATATTAAAAATATATAAATGTATTTAGAAAAATTATTCATAAAGATCAAAAATAAATTAATAAATACTTAAAAATAAATATTAATTTCACTAAACATTTCAAAAAATATTAAATTCGCTCAATTTCAATGATTTCAAATGTAGCTATCAAGAAACAAAAATTTGGAGTCCATCCAAAAACAGGATTCCTGTACTAATTTCAAAACATGTAAACTAATAACAAAAATATAAAATAGAGATAAAAGAAGTACTAAACACACAAAAATAAATGTACCCCACGAGGAGCCCAGATGATAAAAGATGTGGACATGCAGTTTGAGGAGAGCATGGTTCGAACCTCCATCCTCCCTCTCTCCCGTTGGAAATTAACCATTTGTACTAGCTTAGAAAAACACACAAAACCAAATAATTTGGACTATATGTTGCCTGCATGTAAATAAGAGCATCAAAGCATTGAAAACATTAAATAGGTAATATATGGCCTTCAAGAAAAAGTAATATATATTTTAAGAAACTCTAAATTCTAGTGTTATATGCTTATTCTGGCACATCTTTTTTTCCAAAGCAGTTTTTGATCTTTAATTTTTTTAGAATTTGTAAAATTATTTATAAACATTATAATTTAAAAAGGCTAAAAATGCAGATTTTTCAAGTTCTAGTCTCTATTAAGCGCAAATTGACCTAAAGATGTTATTACAGTATAAATAAAAAAAAAATAAGAAACTAAAAAAAAATTATAAAAATCATGCCAAAAAGATGCATAAACTAGCAATAAATGCATTGGATTTCTTCTCATACTAGAGAAGAGGTTGCTTAGCATTGAGGTTAGTGTAAAAGCACTTTTTGAAGTGCTTATTTAGTGTCGATGAATTTATCAAATTAAATGCAATTTACATTCAATTTAAAGTTTTAAATTCTTTCGTTTACTGCACAAACCTAATATACCTTAAGTTATTTAAGATGGTGGTTGAGTTACGTGCACTTACCGTTCATAAAATTTTAATCAGATCCCATTAACATTTTAAATATTCGATTTGTTATTTGAAACTCTTAAAATTTTAACTTTGGTGTCACTTAAATCTTTTTTGCCTTTTCGGCTTAAAGATTTGCTAGTGCCCTAACTGGACATGTACAATGTGGAATACTAACATAATAAAATTAACATATACTGGTACATGTTAGTCACTATTAATTTCTCATGTTAAAAAAGCAAAAAAAAAAAAAAAAAAAAAAAAAAAAACTTTAGTAAAACCAAAATTAAAATATTTAGAATGGATCTAATTAAAATGTTAAACACAGTGAATACAAATCTTGAGATATATAGTGAGGACGGTCCTATAATTTCAAGGCGCAATCAATGAACTTCATTCTCAACTTCAATTCCTTTCAACAAATTTGATCATGTATAAGAACATAAGTGGGTAGTATATTTAAAGTTTGATTTTAGGAACAAACTCATCTTAAATTGTTTAACTAATATACAATCCATGCAGATTTGCCATCTTCAATAAATGATATTAGAACGACCAATCCATACATCCACATATATAAGTAGCTATTCATATAGTTACATAATATACAGTGGAAAGTTAATGATTGGAGATTACTAAATTTTTATGAAAAATTTGTCTTGAAAGAAGTATGATGATGGCCGACCCTAGCTTATAAGGATTTAAGTCCCTTATTTTTTAATCGATATGGGATTGGATACACTATTAAAATAGATAATTTTTATTTTCTTTCTTGATGAGACTGAGAGAAGAGCATATCGATTCCACAAAAAAATTTTAATATTCAATTTCAGAGGATTTGATAAGAAAAATAATATGAATTATACACAGCTATTTTAAAAAATTAATATTTTTGTTAATGTAATTTATGTTTATGTTTTAATGAATGATATATTAGTATGTGTAGGTGTATACCAGTTGCACCTCTAGCTATATAATCCACTTGCATGCACTTTATTATTAATTTTACAAGTGAATGACGTCAAATACATTTGCAAACCAAAATAATTATACAAAAAAAAAAACTCTTTTTTAAAATTACACAAATAACTGAAATCAAGCAAAAAGTTACAAAAAAACGGTAACTTTTTTTCAAAACTAATCTTTCATGTTTTCATTTTTACGTTGTTTTCTATTTTTTCTATTCATTTATATATTCTTCTTCCTTTCTTCATTCTCTTCGCGATTTCTCTCAAGTTCATCACTCTCTTCACTATTTTCCCAAATTCATCATTAATTATAATAAAATTTACAAAATTAACCTCATCAATATCGGATTTCCAGCAGCAAAGAAAACTCAAATGATTATAATCAATATTTTTTTTTATTTTTTTTCTTCATATTTTTCTGATTTTATTTTTGGATTTTTGTTTCTGGTACTATGGGTGTCAATAAATTTTACTAATTCATGAGTTCTTTTTAATTTGATGGGCGGATATTATTTTTTTTTGTTATTCGCACTATGGTGATTCTTGGATTCTTTTTTTTCCTCATTTTGTTTTTAATTTGTGTTACTATTGCTATAGGTATTGATAATTTTTTGTCAATTCATGGGTTCTCAT
>CATIWM010443856.1:0-12394 GCA_949671775.1 Mallotus repandus
TATATATATATATATATATATATATATATATATATTGATTTGTAGGTTATTTGTGTAGAAAAATAGAAAGAGAAACAATTTATAAGATCTATGATAAAATAATAGAAAAAATGAAAATTTTTTATTTTTTCAAAAACAAAAAAGTTTTTTTCTACAGTCTTTTAATCTACTCCTACATTGGTTAATAGAAATTTATTATAATGAGATTAATTGTTAAAAGAATTAATAGATGATAGTGTATATTTTAAAGTTATTAAATAAAAGTAAAAGAGATTAATATATTATAGAAGTGACAATTAACCTCCAAACACTCCTTTTGGTGGATGCTTCCTTTTGCTATAATTGTGTTGATTTTTCCTTTAATTGTAGCGTCGAGCCTTAACTCAAAAGCTTTTGGAGTTGGGTAATTTTTGACAAATAAAAATGAGGAAAAAAATAATAAAAAAAAAACAAAAACTATAACTCATGAACAGAAATGGGCTGTTAAGAACTAAGATAATTAGCATTAGTTGCTGTCCTTTGTGTTTTCAATGGTGATGGAATTGGTCCGATTGGACTAGTTAGTGCTAGCACGTTCCTACTTAGTTTAGTAGTAGGACTGATCATCATCTTCATTAAACAATGCTAATCTTTAGGTTAAAAGAGTCAAAATTCTTTAATTATGATTTAATCCCACAATCCCATTTGTTTATTTATATTTAAAAATAACTAAATAATATATATATTTGTAATTCTCGTGCAAGTTGACCACTACTTCTAATTAAATGCCAAAATGTGTGAATGAAACCTAAACTAAATAGTTTAAGGCTTTTTAGATTTTGAGGTCTACAATGGAACTCTACAGTGCAACTAAAATTAAATTTAAAATTTATTTCAAAAAAATTAAATTTTAAATTATTATTGCAGGGGATTCAGATGTCTTGTATTCATTGGTTCATTCTTATAAATAATAGAGTTGAATATATCTTTTTTCGTTGACATTAACAATTACAGTCTAGATTTAATTGTGTATTAACAAACAATACAGTAAGAAAAAGGGCGCCCATACCTTTCGCAATCTGCAATATCATGGTCGCATACGATAAAAAAAAAATATTTGGGGCAATTTCAATGTTAATGAATTTTTTTGGATTCTAAAACGGTGAAATGCATAATTTTACCCTTAAATTTTACATGATTAATTTTTAATATCCCTCAATTTTTATTATTTTTTATACAACTTTTAAATTTTTATTTTGAACATATATATTTAACCCCCTACGATGCATAAAATCAACATATTATGTAAATTAATGTTGATATAGACATAAAAAAAACTTATGTAGACTAAAATAATGCTTAACTTAAAGAGATAAAATAATTTAAAATGCATTTTTCTTAACTCTTATACTAACTTTTAATTTTATTTTTATGATTTTGAAGGTAATTTTTAACATTTTACATGTTTTAAATCATTTAAAATCAAATGGTTGTTCATTGACATGTTGTATGAGTTAAATAAACTTAAAAATTACAAATTTAAGGGTGAAAAAGATACAACATAATATTTTAAAATTAAATAAAAAATAATAAAAGTTGAGAGGTGTTAGATGTTAATTGTGTAAAGTTTAAAAGTGAAATTATGCATTCAGTCATTCTAAAACCTAAGTTGTGCCCGGGTAAATTCATCATGCAAAAATCTAAATATCTGGAGCCTGTAAATTTTTTTTATTTTATAATAATGTAATTACAAAAAAGGCTCAAAAACATTATGATTAAAGTTGAGATGTTACTATTAACATCTCGAGTTCCGACACCTAACATTTAAAAAAAAAAAAAAAAAAAAAGAAGAAAGCCAAAACCCGTACACTAATTATGAAAATATAAATTAGGCCCACCAATTTTTGTAAAAAAAGAGTCAATAGCCAACTTAATTAACTTGATGTGTAACCAACAAAGAAGGCAAAGAAAAATATATATTATTATTTATAAGCATTGCCTTTCCAGGAATTCCTCGCCAAAAAAATAACCATAAAACTTATGATAATATTTATCAAGATGTGAGCTGTGTACTCAAATCTACCATAAATATACATTACATATAAAAAAAAAAATTGATGATTTTTGGCCAAACCTAAGAAACACTAGTAGAAGAAGAAGAAACACCAACAGCGGCAGGAGATTGAAGAAGGAAGACGGAGAAAAAGATAGGGTTCTTTACTTATTTTAAAAAAGAACAAAGATTAATGTCGCAATTAGCAACATAAACATGTGTTGTTGGTTGAGATATTTTACCTTTTTGATTTTTTTTATTTTTAAAATTATAATAATATTAAATAAACAGATAAATAAATAAATTAGTTATAAGTTATAGGTGTTTAAATTATGATATGACGGGTTCATCAAGTTTATTTTAGATTTTTAAATTTTATTATTTTAATTAATTATTAAAAAAATTAAATTTTTTATAAAAAGGAAAATTTTAAAAAATTTGACAAACCTTAGAGAAAAATAGTAATTGTAAATTTTTTTTTATCGAATCACAACATCGGTGTTGTGTAAGAAAATAAACCACAAACATATGTATAGTCATAGCACAATGTCTTAATCATAGTTTTATGTCTGCCATAAATTGACTTTGTAACAATGGAAAATTCTTTGTCCAATGACCATGTGTACAATGAGATATAAACGTCTAACAAATAAAGGAGACATTAAAATGCTGATATCAGACATACATTTTAGTGTATGCTTCCTTTTGGTATAAGATTATCTCTAATAGGTTCTCTATTTAAGTAAAATTATTTATTTTAAAAAGTTAATTTAAAAAAATGTTTTCAATATATTTTTTATATTTTTATTTTAAAATAAAAAATTGATTTAATTCTCAACAAACTTCACTCTCCACTTTAAAATAAAATGTACCGTTAAAAATGCTCTATTTATGTTGGTTTTTCCTGTATTGCTAGCTGTGAGCCTTGACTCAAAAGCTTTTGGAGTTGGGTATTTTTGGCCCAAAAAAATGAGAATAAAAAAAAGTGCAAGAAGCAACTCTAACATATGAATAGAACTGGGCTGTTAGGGAATCAGATAATTAGCTATAGCTGCTATCCTATGTGTGTTTAATAGTGATGGAATTGGTCCGATTGGACTAGTTAGTGCTAGCACCTTTGCTACAGAGTTTAGTAGTAGAACTGATCATCTCTTCATTAAATAATGCTAATCTCTGGGTTAAAAGAGTCAAAGTTCATTGATGATGATTTAATCCCACAATCCCATTTGTTTATTTATATTTTAAAACTAATTAAATAAAATATATATTAATTTATAATTAGTATATTGTGCAAACTGACCATCACTTCTAATTAAAAGTTAAAATCTACTTATGAAACTTAAATCAAATAATTTAAGATGGATATTTCTACAGCATCATAAAATTTAATTTTTAAATTATCACCTTAGGTGAATTCAAATGAAATCTATTTGTAGGATGTCTTATATTTAAATGAGACCTATTAATAAAACATACCTCTCTCTCACTAACATTAACATTTATTATCTAATAAACTATTAGTGGTTGTTGTGAGTGGTTCGACACTCTCATTCCTTAAGTGAAGATTGGAAGTTTCAACTGCTCATGTATGGAGTACCATGATGACCAACACTTTACTTTTTAGTGGGTCGATTCGGTGAGAGCAAGAACTATTCTAAATGTGATACGAATTTAAAGATACCTCCCACAATTGAAACCTCCTAAAATACTTCATGCTTACACGAAAAAAACATTCATTGTCTAATAAGATCCTAGCATACTATCCAAAAGTGAAAAGAAAGGCCAAAACCCTTACACCAATTACGAAATTATAAATTAGGCCTGCCAATGTTTGTAAAGAAAGATTCAAGATCCAACTTAATCAACTTGATGTATAAGTGTAACCAAAAAAGAAGGCAAAACAAAGACTTTGGCATAGAAATATATATACATATATAAATAAGCATTGCCTTCAAAGTAATTCACCTTGACAATATTTTACTATTCAATTTTCTCAAATAAAATAAAAATTCTCAAAATAAAAAATTGCCATTACCAAAAACAACAATTTAAAAGAGAAAATCTATATACACAAAACTCTTCAATTGGTCAAATCCCACCCACGTTACAAAGCCACCACCACCAAGCCCCCTAAACTTGACTCCCCGATGCATCATCACCCCTTAGCGGATCACTCGACCGTTCACCTACGTCATCCTTTTTAGTACTCTTGCTTCTGACCACATCACCGCCACCTACCCCCTTTACCGAACCAGTTCTGGAAATAAAAGGTGGCATCAATGTTAAACCAGAACGGTCAGGTCGTGGCTCTTGGTCGAACCGCTCATAGTAAAAAAAATTTCTGCTGCGCCAACTGCCTCCACTCCTACTTCTGTAACCTTTTTTTGAACTCGAAGCTCTAGGGAATGCCACGCAACTCTTTGTACGGTTCAAGTGAGTGTTCATCAACTGGTTCCTTACTTCTTCTGGCAATCTTAATGTAAACCGATTGAAATTTTCACCCGGTTGAACCAATGAATGTCCGGTCGAGTGTGACCTTGAAAATAACCTACCCAGCCGCCACCCCGTTGACCACGATCGAGGTGGGCGATTCTGATTAGCTGTGTTTGGTAAGATCACCTCAGGAGATTGTTGATTTCGATCATGTTCATCCGAAACGTGAATTAGAACGTCGTTTTGTGTCTGGTGATTGGTATCAACGGACTGCTGGAGCTGGCCTGGCTCAACCGAGTTGTTGTTGTTCGGTCCAAAAAAACTAACCGAATCGAAAGCCACATCTCCTGGTTTAGGAACCAAATTAGCGCGGCAAACAGGGCAAGTAGTGTGAGAAGCGAGCCATGCATCGATACAATCAGGATGAAAGACATGGCTGCACTTAGGGATTAAACGCAGCATTTGATCATCTTCGAACTCATTTAAACACACAGCACACTCCAGAGACTCCTTGCCGATTTTATGGCCTTTGACCGTAGAGTAAAGAAACGTAGGAAATGTATTGATAACCTCCTGTTCAAGGCCCGGAAGCCTTCTCCGGGACCAACGACCCCCGCCTCCAATAGAAGGGTTGAAGTTACTTCCTCGGCTATATCTCCGGTGAGTACACTGGCGAATATAAACGGAGAAAAAACCCATTATAAAAAAAGCACTGACGATAATTACCATGAGCACAGCTAAAGAAGGGCTGAAAGTGGGAGCTGGAGGAAGCGTGTCAAACGGGGGCGACCCTGGCTGGGCTGCTGCAAACGGAGCAGTAAAAAAGAAAATGAATAGTAGTACCTTAATGGCCAGCAACAAGCAGCCATGATTGAGCTGGTACATGGTTTGAGTGGAGATATTAGTCATAGTTTATTGTGGGATGAAGTGATGATTCTCATGAGTAAATGGACCAGTTGGTTGGTTTTGTAATAGTAATTAATGATTCTTAATAATGGTTGCTAAAAGGAGAAGCAAACAGGGATAAAGAGAAAGAAACATGCAGATTACTGGTACAGAGATCTGGTCCTTGAGAAGAGGCGTGTAGCTGTGGAGCTGGTTGGGCCAAACGGAGAGGTTAGCGAGGGACTATTTTTATCAAGTGTTGGGGTGTTTGACTTTGGGGTTGTAGGGGCCCAACATAAATTAACAAATCACGGTAGGTGATGGTGGCAGCAATGTATCCATATATATATATATATATATGCAATCAAGGGTTGCCGCTAGCAAAGAAATTGGCATCAAATATAGAATTATGTTAGAGGCTAATTAATTACATTACATTATCTGTTATATTTATGTATATATATTTATGACCAATAGAGTAATTTCTTGAAACTAGGCGAATAATAAATAATTGAAATATATTCAACATATGACACTATTGTTTCTATAATTCACATAAATAAATAAAAATATATATATATTTAATTACGTTAATTGATATGCAAATGGAATTACGCTGTCAGACATGTAGTGAAGGATTCGGTATCAAGTCCTCCCTCCCCTCATAGTCCTCAGTTATAATTGATTGAAAATAATAATAATTTTTTTTTTACATTTTTTTTATAAAATTGACAAAATGTTTTATTTTGTAGACCTCACATATCATCACTAACCTTGTGCATTGGGGTCAATTGCCCAATGTGAAAATAACAACAGAAGCTGCTAACTGGCATGCTTATCGATTTATCCAATAGCAGTTCAAACATCTAGAAGCTTGCAACTTCTATTTTTCTTGTAATTTTAATCTGTTGTTGACCAGTTTGATCAGTTCTCTGTCGTTGCCATCTATTCATTTAACAAGAATGGCTTTGGCTTTTTGTTTATTGATAGAAAAAGAAATAGAAATGCTTCATAGTTTTCAGTGCGCGCCTGCAAGCAGGTTGCAGGAGAAGGTGTTTCTGTTTTATTGGCAATTTCTAACTCTCCAAGTTTATTTTGCTTATAAGGGTTGGTAAAATTTTAAGAGATATTGTACACTTTATCTATTTTTAATTTTCTCACATGTTAAAAATATATAATTGAATTAAACAATTAGTTTTATTTAAATGTAAATAATCGCATTAAATTATTTATAAAATTTTTTTTACTATTTTTATAATTTTACCCGAATTAAACTGAATTAGTTATATATATACTAGAAAAAATAACCACGTGTATCGCACGTGAATAAAATTTTTTTAGATTCGTAATAGTAAATAATCTATTAAACATATTATTATTATTTACATGAAAGTTTTAAAACTAATAAAAGTGTTATTTATTTATATAATAATTTGATATTAACTTAAGATAGTTATAATTTATTACAATTTTGATAAATTTTTTATTTAAATAATTACATGATATTCGTTCAATATTTTTTATGATTAATATTTTCCTCTGCTCTATAATTAATATTATATAAAAAATATTATGATCATAATTAATCATAAGATAATAAAATTATTAATTAATTTCTTAATAAAAAATTTTAAAAAATAAAAGTTATATTTTCTTTATATAACAATTTAAATATTAATATCACATTAAATTTATAATTTATTATAATTTTAGTAAATTTTTTTTTTGAGTATTGACACTTTATTTCTTGAATTTTTTTAATATTAATACATTTATTTACTCAAAAAATAATTTAATGTAATTTTTTAATTTCAACTAATTATTAAATTATAAAATTAATTCATTTAATTTTTACTCTTTTTTATTAAATTTTATACAAATATCTAAAAACAATAATTATACTACTTTTCTTAAAAAAATACTACTCTCAAATAAATTATATGCTCTATTTTTTAAAATATGATTACAAATATAAGACAAATAAATTTTTTTAATTAATTTAATTATAATTAACTTTGATCTAATAAGTATTTAAAAATAATAAGAATATTATTTTATTGATATGTCAGTCTAATTTTTCAATTTTGATATTGTTACATTATAAAAGAGTAATTTATTACAATTTTAATAAATTTTCTATTTGAATAATTATAAAATACTCTTTCAACATTTTTATCTAAAAAAAAATCTAATCTTACAAATTCAATAGAGTTATAATATAGTAATTTATTACATTATTTATGAATTTTCTATTTAAACACAACAATCTTTCAACATTTTTTATGTTAATATTTTCGTAATTATTTATTGTATAAAATTTATAAAATTTAATTTTAATTATTTACTTATTAGATTTAATATAGTAAGAGTAATAAAATTATGTTATCTAATTTGATTTATATTAGACAAAAGTATAAATAGACCTAATTAAAATAAAAAATACATATTTTTAATAAAATTACTACTAAATTTTAATTTATTTTATTTTATTAAAGATAAAATAGAAGTTAACCTAATTAAAATAGGAAGCATAATTTCAATTATATTAGAATTATATTTTAATTAATTTAATTTTTATTAGAGATAAAATAGAAGGTAACCAAAATTAAAGTATGAAATATTCTTTCAATTAAATTAGAATTATATTTTAGTTAATTTAATTTTTATTAGAGATAAAATAGAAATTAACCTAATTAAAATAGGAAATAGACTTTTTATCAAATTAAAATTATATATCAAATTAAAATTCTCTTTTAATTAATTTTAATTTTACTTTTATTAGTAAATCACAAAATTATCTAATTTTTATATAATAATGAATGAAAACTTTTTCGTAATTTTGTTTGTTCCCTTATTACATTTATATATATTATAGATATAGATATATATCGAGCTCTAAAGTCATTATAAGTTCAAACTTTAAAATCATTAATTTTAAAATTTGATAAATGTTTATTTTAATATTTAAATATTCACTTTTAAAAATTAATGTGTAACACTATTAAGAATCCTATTTCTAAAAATTTAAATATAAAATTTTTATGTACTTTTTTAATATTATTTTTTAATTAAAAACACTATTATACATATCCAATACTACTCAAATTCTAAAATTTTTTTATGAACTACGTATTTTTTTTACCTTAATTACTCAAACATATTTTTTAAATCATTAAAAATTTTATTTTTAAAAAAATTACAACTAATTATTTAATATTATTTTTTAACCTATTATACATATTCTAATAATAAATCTTAAAAATAATTCTATTATAATTAAAAAATAATAATAAATAATGTGATATATTTTATTTTTAATATATTTAATTATTATTTTATATAAATTATTTATTTAATTATTTTATTTTACAAGGAGTAATTGCCTATAAATGCTCACACTTTTTTTTGAGGAAATAAATAAATGCTCACACTTAAACTTTAGGGGTGGGGCAGTACCAACAACAAATGATCATTAAAAAAAATAACTCGAACGGGAAAAAAAAATCAATTAGTGGCTAAATGGTTCCTTTTTTTTTTATGATTTATATTCAGTTCAGATGGTCAATTGATCAAATATTCTAAATGAAAGAGCCAGATGACCTAGAAGACAAGGATTTGGACAGATTAAAATAAAATTAAACATTTCTTTTCAAGGCTATATACTCTAGACCCTTTCTCACTTAATTAACTAATTTTCCGATCATTTTCACTCCTAATCTTTTTCTTGAAATTGGTTTTTTAAATGATCCTTGGAAAATTCAAAAGAAATAAAATCATAATAGATAATCAATATTGGTCAATCGCGTACCTTTGTGGTAATTTATTTATAAAATTTTGACGTGGCTTGCTAAAACCAATTAATTCCGATAAAATCAAGTAAAATCATATTACAAATTGCTAAATGCAAAGTCATACTTAACTAGTGAATACTTTGATGCTACGGCTAATGACATCGTTTGATTCCTAGTGATAAGACATTAATCCTTGGTAATTAGGCCAACTTGACAAGAAAAGAGATGCACGAAACACAACACCAATTAATTAATTCACTAATTAATTATATATAAGCACTAATAAACTAATATATATTTTATATATCGAACTCAAAGACCTAAGGCTAATAAAATATTTTCTCATGACTATGCTTTTAATTTTTAATCTTTTAATAATATTATTATTATTATTTATTTGCAGTCTGTTTTTGATCAAAGATTTCTTGCTCCAATCAAGTTAAGATAAGATATTTTATTTATTAGTATATGGATAAGTATATACATTTATAATTGACTTTTATATCTAAACCTAGCCTGATGAAAGAATCCTTTCAAATGGATTTTTTTTTTCTATAGCAATGTGTTTACAGCTTTATACTAATCCATATATATAAAAGTTACAGGAAATAACATGTGCTAATCAAGAGCTGTAATGAAATGGGTTATCTAAAACGCAATCATATCTTAAAGTTTGGTTTGGTAGCTCTTCTTATAAAATTAATTTTGGTACCAAACATATTCAACTAGTCACCAAAAGATAGCCACAAAAACACCTCAAATTTTTTGAACTTAAAAAGTCGTTGAGATCAAATTTCTAATACAACTAGGAAAAATGTAAATAAATCTATTAAATTTACCAGTAATGTTAATAGCTGTGAATTGTCAAAGAAAGTCAGTTTCAAAAATACATCAAGTAGATGGATTTTAAGGCTGATATATTTCCATGCTTAGGGTTTGTTAACCTAAAGTTTAGATACACTGAAAGTCTTCTCAAATACTAATCATTGTTTCTTCAATTATAGACGGCCTGATTAGGCATTCCAAATTTCCAAATGAACGGTAACAATATTCTATAGGGGACTGTGCCTGTCAAAAAGTTAATCCAATCTATAGCTAGGTGAATATATATTTCCAAGAAACAGAATAAATTGGTTTTCTAGGCACCAAATTTACATAGATAATGCGAAATACATTTGGTAATTCCTAGAGGTACGTAGTTTTTAGCATTTTATATTAATTAAAACTATAAACATCAAAGACAAAGTCATGAAAATGGACAGAAATTTTATTTTCATGACTTGGTCTATATGCCTTATGATATTGTCACCAACATTCCAAATGTCATGTTTTCGTGTTGTATTGTTTTTCCTGGAAATAAATGGGATGGTGATGATTTGATTTAGAAAAATGAAAGTTAATCAATTGAATATTAACAAGGCCAAAAACCTTTCGTAATATTTGATATTTTTTAAAATTATTTTTATGTTGAGATTTTTGAAAGGAGATCATAGAGAAATAGAAATTAAACTCATGATCTCTACTAATGTCTTAATCTTGTGATATAATGATAAATCATTTGTTCTAAACAAATTAAAATTTCATAATATTTGATATATGAAGTGTAATTTATAAAAAAAGATATTTTTATTTCAAGAGTGAAAATATTAGCTCTATGTATTTTCATTTACTTGGAAAAATAGGTGAGGAGAAGATTCAAAGTTGGACGCATTCTTGATTATGTTCAAGGTGTCATCATCCATGGGAATTTCCTCCTCCACATTATTTTCATCTCAAACTCAACAAAGTTCAAATATAAGGAAAAGAACAAAAAAAGGTTTAATGGCGGTTTAACGGATCATTGAGCCTAAAAAGGGTTAGTGTTATTTTGCAAGTCAAATATTTACTAATTAACATTCATTTATGCATAAATTTAAGATATAACAAAACAATTCGATGATGAACAACTATGATGATACTATGGATTCAATAAAGTATAATTCTGAGAGAGAGGTGAATAACCGATGACAGTCTGGAAGAAGGTAACTAGCAAGTGAAGTCATAAAATCAACTGCAGAGTTGCCTTCTCAAAACACATGCATCACCTTAACATTACAATTTTTGTTGCAACAAATAATAGATGTCAGATTCATTTTTGAAAATGAAATTTGTTTAGGGCAGTAGCATTATTACATAACCTCACTGAATAATGGGCCTTGGGGCTGAATTGCACCCTCAGCTTTGAGCTTTTCCTGAAAAAATTTGAACAATGAGCCTCATTGGTGTGTTGTGTTTTACCAAGCCCATGTATAAGTTTTAATAATTAGCAACTACAATTAATAAATAAATATAATTTCATAGTTTAGATTATGCAACTGTAAATAAAATAATAATACGTATAAAGTTCATTAATACTTAGGTGATGAATATTATAAGGTGAGATTATAAGTTCAATTCTCTATTTTTCCCTAAACCTCTCATATGTTTAAAAAAATATATTTATAAAAATTATGTCTATTTCTATCGTATAATACATATCTAAAATTTTATTAAATATAATTACAAATTTTAGTAAATTTTCAATAAATAGAAATAAAAATTCCATCCATTTATATGAGGAAAACTTACATGTCTGAAAAAAAATGAAAATCACATAAATCAACAAAAATATATATATTTTTTTCAAGTGATTTAATTCTTGTTATAAGAAAGAATAGCAGAACAGCAGGGACGGAAATTCAAATTCTATTTTTAATATTTGGGTGTGTATGATTTTTACGATTTAAACTATTCCAGCGTTGCGCGAACATGATTTATGTTATACATTAGATTATTATTGACATTAAAAGACATTTATAATTTTATTTATTTAGTACATTTGCGTGATAAGCCTAGAAAACAACGGAAAAGGCAAAGCCCACAGTATTAGGAGGAGTATCGGTACCGTGGTTTCGCTGCGCAGCGATTCGATGACCCTGACGTATGAACACGTGTACGGCTATTAATTGCCAACTTGTTCATTGTCCACTCGTATTGGATCCGATCACCACGCCAATGTCATAGTATACGTACGTATTACGCCGACGGTTGCTGTTCCCATGCGAAACATGAAAACATAGCATACTTTTGTTACTGTTTTTATATATTTTTTCAAAAACAGAAAATAAAAAAACCAATCACTTTTCATGTAAAGTTAATGTTAATTGCCTCGAGCCATAATCTTTGAAGGAATTTTCTTTTCTTTTTTTTTCATTAGCCAAAATTGGTTATATAT
>CATIWM010443912.1:0-50667 GCA_949671775.1 Mallotus repandus
AGAGAATAAAAATAAAAATAAAAGAAAAAATAAGAATCAAAGGAAAAATAAAGTAAAAAGAAGAGGGGTGCATTTTTGTAAATAAAAGTGACACTCCTGTAATTAAAAGTGGTAAGATAAGTAAAAAAAAAAATTTGGGTATTTTAGTTAATATTTTTAAAAAAGTGTATATTTGTGTAAAAATCTCAAAAAAAAAAGTCCCCTGCTCATAGTTTAATAAAATAATATTAATTTTTTGTTTATTTTGTGGTGAAGCATATCATATAATCATAATTTTATTTTTAATAAATTTTGAATTAAAAATTAAAAATTTATAAATTGAAACATTAATTAAAAATAAATATTTAAAAGAAGTTAAATATTAATTTAAATATTAAATAATCACACTTTTAATAATATAATATGAAATTAAAAAGTAAGGTAAAAACATAATCTATTAAGACGGGTATTTTTGACTAACATTAAAATTAACTTAAATTCTAGATTTATACCAAACACAATATAACAAAATATGAAATTCATTTGAAATAACAAGGTAAACGTCTTGCATATGACAGTTCAGAAGAAAAAAAAATGTTTTGCATATGACAAGATACATGCCATCAGTTCACAACATTGTCCGTTGACAATTAGAATTATTGTGCTTACAGCTATTTTGATTCTCATTTAAAATAAATAAATCAATGAAGCTTAGAATATTGCACTTCATAAAAGTGAAAGGAATGGACGAACACCGTTGCATATATGCCATTGTCAAACCATTGACGCAACAAGAATATGTTCAACTCCCACTCCATGGTTAAAGATTTGAATTTTCTTTCAAAATATCATCAAATTTCATCCTGAACCTGTGGGACAATATTCTTTTCTAATCTATTAACCGCAGCCATGTGTGGCACAATTACAAATTGTAAAGATTTGTTTCCATTTTCTATTATGATCGTTTCTTACAGGTAACTAAGAACATTTCTAAATCATTTTGGAGAGTTCATTCAGTCAGTTTGCTCTCCTAGCAAAATTTATACAAGCAGAGCCCAGAATTTATGACTTTTTCGTGCCAGAAACTCTTACAAAACTTCCCACCTCAAAGCTAAGGGTAAATCATGTCAGCACCCACTAAAGTATACACACTAGTAATAGTTGTGGTCATAAAAGTCTGCTTTGAGATCATTGGATCACCAAACTTTACTATCATTGCAAATATGGTCAATCAATGTTAACATGCAACTTGAAATATAGTGGCACAAGCTGAGACAAGCGTTACACCGCATAATTGCAGTTGTGTCACATTATTTTCATGTTGCATTTTGACCAGAATTATGCTATCCGATCTAGTTTGCAATGAAATTAAATTTGGTGATCAAACAATCACAAACTAATCTTTCATGATCATAAATAGTACTGGTGTATAGTTTTGAAATCCTCGTGTAATTTACTTCAAGGCTTACATTTGTCATGACCACATAATTTTCTGAGCTTGTTAACCCCATCTTTTAGAGAAGATGAGGATGATGAGGATGACAACACAGAGTGCTCGGCCTTGTCCTTACTAAAGGCCCTTTGAACATCATCTTTTAGCTCCATGAAGCGCATCCTCTTGATTCTTTGTTCATCTGGTGTGCCTTTTTCAAGGTAAAACAAATCAGGAAGGTCATCTTCCATGAACTTGTCGAGCACTTCGGAGCAATTAGGGAAATACCGTCGGCCCATTTCCACTGCCATAATAAAAAGCACCATGCTTATAAGAGAACAGTCATTAAAAATTGAAGTTATATATGATAATATTATTCATCAGATAGCAGTTTAGGGAGTCCAATAGCTGACTGCTAAAATCTAAAAATCTGATGCTCTTATGACGTGCTGTTCCTTAAAATCCTTTTTGTTATGAACTTTATGTTATAATTAGAATGGAAACAGATCAATTCAGAGTGTAGTATGTGCGAGATTATACATGATATTGCAACTTTTTGTTTGATTTAGTTTGAAGTTTTACATAGTATAATGCATTCATGTATTGTGCACTGTGCATGTTGAATATTAATTGACTCAATTATTGATAATCGTTTGACATAGACAAGCTCCCCAAGTAGGAGTTTCTATTTATAATGTAATAGATTAAATTTCCAAGGTGGAGGCAATTTTTATCAAGATCTGATTGATTTGAATTTTAGCAAGCATATTTTACATGAATAGAGAACTAGTCCAAATTCAATTATCAAAATCTGTATCGTGTAAAGATGTTGCAGAGCCATCTCATGTACAACAAAGACTATAAATTCCCTAACAGGAATGGCCAGCAAAAAGGTTGACTCGTACTTAAACCAGACAGGTCAGCTGTTCTATCCCCTTTTAAGAATTTGAGTAACAGCAAATTTGAACATGAAAATGAAAAACAATATGAACACAGGCCTAACTGTTGGAGTTTGTAGATCTTAAAAATTATAATAATAAGCATCACATGCTCAAGGAAAATTGCAACAGGAAAGGCTGAGCAGGTGAGGCATTGGTCCATCTTAACGCAAAATTAAATGAAATTGTTTCCATTTACTTTTCAATAGATGTGGGGCAGGGATGTATTGGCCTGACCCTATATCATCTCATAACAATTAGGAAGGCACAAAATCAATGAGTTGTTTTTCCAGTGATGGGAGATTGTTATCCATATTGTCTTTTCACCCCTTTATTCCTTGCAAAATTAAGGAACACAATTTTCATTTATGTCATTCAACTTGTGTCATAAAAAGCCATAATGTATACATAGTTGCAAATATCAAGTATAGAAATTGAAGTAAAAGGAAGACAGAGCCAAACGAAAAGGCAATGCGCCCTACACCAAGCTCATCAAAAGGGAGGTAGTTTGGCAAAATGGCTTCATTGCAAAAACCAAAATGATTGGAAAACAATGCACCATCCTATTGAAACACAGCCAACAATAGAGTTAAAGCCTGCACTTACCTGTTTTCATAAGGGCTTCCAACCTAGAACGAAGTCTTTTGTTCTGCATTATCGGTGTCTCATTTAAATCTACCTCCCTCAAATTCCCATTTGAGCGTTTTGAAGCAGAAAGGCCAGCAAACTCATATGTCGTCTGAGCATGTGCAATGTCCATGGCCACCTTGGCTTCCGTAGGGAAGAACAATCGTGCAAATGCCACTGATACAGAGTACAAAACATAGATTTCATTATATTTAAGTACTTGTTTCACTTTATCAAGATTGCAACAAGATAGAAATTTCATTAAGTAATTATTTTGAGTTTTTCTTTAAGTTTATACAAAAATGAGACCAGCCCATCTTTCACCAAGCCTGTTGGGATGAAACTAATGACGAGATACGTAAAATATTTCATACTCAGAGAAGAGAAGACACTAGGCAGGTTAATATTGAGTCCAATTACCATATTATGCATCCAAGAGCTCACATAAACTAAGATGTGCCAAGTTATGAAAACCGTTATACTGCATATCATTTACATGGCTCCTACTGTTAATAACAACAATTGAGTTTTTATTATCATCTTCAATCCTCCCAGCACACTATATGAGAAGAGGGAATATGAACTAGATATCCAACAAGTTCCTCTACAAAGTCGGGTATATTTGACCTACACATCAATATTTATATAGAGAATCAAATAAGGTCGACAATGGCTATACAAGCTTCCTATCAAAATCACAAATCTTAATATATGGATCTCTCTTCAAAAAAAAAAAAATTATGAATGAGAGAGAGATATTGAACAATAAAGATTCTTACATAGTTGTTAAAGGCGATAAGGGCATCAAGGTGCAAGGGGGTCGTGGAGCTTAGGAGCAAGGTGCAGGATCGCAACTTATCAAAGTGAGTTGCAAAAAATTAAAAAATAATGAAAAAAATAGTGATTCGTATGATAGCTCAAAACATAACATATGCATAAAAATAATAAATTTGGCATCAATGATTTGTAAATCTAAAATTTAAAAAAAAATGTTCAAGAGACTTAAAACTATAAAGCTAATCCTACTAAATATCTATAATTCTTAAAGTCATTAAACTCAATAAAATCATCTTCTTCATCTTCTTTTTCTTCATCAAATTCCTCATGATTACTTTCAATTTCTTCTTCATCATCTTCTTCAATATCAACTTCTTCTCTATCTTTAATTATTAAAGGAGCATTGGTCCTCCTTTGAAAAGATGATGTAGATATAACACCCTTGCCTTTAATTGATCTAAGTATTATAGGCATTTTCTTCAACTGCACTAGCTCTAGCAACTAGCCCCATGTTAAATATTCTTCTCTTTTATTATTCTATTGATTTTTTCGTTTATTTTTTTTTTCTAGGATGATTTGCTGTGTTAAGACAATGGTAGGCCCATTATATTAAAGGTCCAAATTATATGTGACTAAAACTTTTAAAAGCCCAAATTATATATGACTAATTTTTAAAAAAAGACAAAAAGAAGTCAAAAAATTACAAAGGAGCGCATTGAATGCGCCTTGCCTAATGCTCAAGGAGCACAAAGACGCGCGCCTCTGTAATATCGCTCGCCTTTTGAAGGTTAAAGGCACAGAGGTCTGAGCCTCTTGAGCCTTGAGCCCGAGGTGTGCCTCACAACCATCAAACAATAAGAAAAATGATATTGAAATGTAACAAGATCCTCAAGCATTATTAATCAATCAGATCATATAAAACAATTCATTTGTACCAAATGGAATCCAAAAGTAAAACTCAGAACTGAGAGGAAAACAAACAAATGAATAGAAAAAAATATATTATGTTTAATGAAAGGACTAGTTGTTCAAGTTCAAAAGTATCATTCCCAGGATAATACCTCTGTTCTCCAAGTATAGAAGCTTCATGTGCAGATCATCAGGCGCTGTTTGAGAAGTGATAGAAGCATCTCCTGCCATTGGGTTCCTCCGCATTTCTCTTTCTAAAACATCAATGCATAGCCGGTCTTTGTTTGCTTCCTGCCCCTGCTCAGTTTTAGCATGATAGTCCTTGGGCCTAGTCAACCTTCGGCAGATGCTAACAGCACTTCGTCCATCTGACGTTAGGTCTAAAGCACAAGCCCCTTTTGTTAGTAAAGACACTATCACTGATGGCTCTCTTCGCATTGCTGCAATGTGGAGAACTGTATAACCTTGTGAATTTTTAAGGTTGACATCAGCAAGACCAAGGCCAAGCACCTCAGACACAACTTTGGGGTCACAGTATGCTGCAGCATAGTGTAGAGCATTGGCATCATCCAGTGTTACATCAGACTCCGTCAGGAGAAGTTTTACCAGCTCAACATCATCTGAATCTAAGGCCCTGTGAATTCTTCTAATTCTCTTTTCATGCAAGGAGTCCACAGCCTCCATCATGTTTTCATCATCATCAGGAATAGGCTTTTTGCGAAGCAATTTAATGTTCTCCGCTACTTCAAAGGGAAGCTCTTTTTCTATTGAGATGTTATCAATATCCGATCTTGCGATTCTATCAACACATTGAGCAACAAGCTGATTTGATTGACAATGGAAGGCAACAACCAGGATTGGGATTACATCCTCCACATGAGTCTTACCAATGAAGTTAAGAAGTTGTCTCTGTAAACATATAGAACGCTATGTCACTAAGATTTCTCTGGATTCCTTAAATAAGTTCAAAACTTAGTTTTACACTTGAAAATAAGGCCATTATGTATATTTTGTTTTTGCTTTTTTTTTTTCCCTTATCAGGTTTCTTCGTAAAAAAAGTGGCCTCTTCTTTAACTACGGATGCTTCCACGACAACAAGGCATAGCATAATGAAGCAACAATCCTATTCCAAGATTATTTATAATGCATATGCATTTTCACAACCCCACACAACCCCCACACACCCACACACCCCCCCCCCCCCCCCCCCCAACATAGAGACTGCTATTATTCGTTTGCATCCTTTCATACTATTGGAATGAAAAACTGGGCCTCATATAAAAGGTGAAAACAACAAATATTATGTAAAACAATTGAGTTTATTGGTCTGCATCCTTTAATTTTCCTTCCTTTCAACAATATCAGTGCAAAGATAAGCTAGTGTAGCTATTGTCTGCCCTTAAAATATCATAAGCACAATTAAAGGAATAATGAGAGAGAAAAGGGAAAGGGTACAGCATCAAATGCACATTGCCAACTCATCATTGCACCAAATCAAATGTACAGACATCATGCACACCTAGGAAATTTAAATTTTCCTTTGATTAAAAAATTTAAGAATATGCACAACTCACTGACCTGGAAAAGTGAAACCAGTTCTGGCACTTGAAATATGGATGAGGCATAGAGCAATTCCACAGCAAAATTAATTGCTGGTCTACAGGCATCATGACTGCATACATTATCCACACAAGTTGATACCTCCAACGGTGAAGGCTTAAGTTTTCCAGTATACAAGTAGCTCAAGAAAATCACGAAGGCTTCATATCCAACTTTTCCATAAGGTAACAGATCATCCATACAATACTTTGGTTTTCCTTCCTTCTCAACAGACCCTTTTTGTTGCTTAAACAAATCATGGAAGAACCTGCTCCTAGCAGCCAAAATACATCGATGGATGCCAACAGGTTTACCCTCAACAACTATTTCAGCATCACTATAATCACAGCTGGAATCAATCAAAAGCTGCTCTAAATTAGAGCTAAGCTTGGTCAAACTAATCACCTCAAGACTAGGCCTTGCCTCAAAGCCTGATGCGGTAGATATGTTCTGAGTAATCGAGCCATTTGATGCATGAGAAGATGAAGTAAAACTCAAAGATGAAGATGGCTCAGACAAATTAGCCATTAATCTACTCGAGAACTTTTATGGACTAATGAGATTGAAGCTGTAATCCATGATACATAGCTACCTTATTCTAATAAGTAAGTTATCTGGTGGAATTTTCACCAAAAACAAAAACGAAAACCATGCTTGCAAATCAGAGTTTGCGCAACATATTTTCAGAATAAAATAGAAAGCACTCGTGGCCTGCTCAAATTGAAACGGGTTTTTGCAAAAATGGATAACAAAGCTGCTCTTTAATTCAAATCACTACAAGCAAAAAGTCGCAAAACTAAAAATGAAAATTGCAAAAAGTCTGAGTTTCTGTTGAGGATATGAGTGAATTATGTTGCTTGAATTTCCAAGACCACCAAGTCAACATGCTCCAAAAAAGCTAAAAAACTGACACACATATGCATAGCTTTAAGTCTGTCGATAAAATTGTTAATATCAGCACAAAATTTAGATTTCAAAGCACCAAAGACAGCAAAAAAAGAAAAAAAGAAAAAGAATCAGAGAAGGTTGCAACCAACCAGATCCAAAACTTGCCTAGAAAACAAAACAAGCCAAACGTTAGAAGCTTTTTCTTAGCAATTACAAGGAAAGAGATTAGAGGGAAGAAGCTGAATTATTATTCATGGGCACGTGCCATATGTGTCGGGAGAAACTTCATTTTTCGCTTTCATACAAACAGAGAACGACAGGAAAAAAAAAAAGAAAAAGAAAGTTTATATTGTGTTTCTGAAATTTACATATTCTAAAAAATGAATTCAACTGTAGAAGTGGTGGTGGTGGTGACGATTGAATAAAAGGTCGGTGGCGGAGTCGTTAGGGTGTTGAAGTCGTTTCGGTGACGTTATTGGTCTCGTCAGCAATCGTAGCTGTGTTCTCCTTACGCAATCAATGGCGTCATCTTTTTTTACTTATCATTATTATTTTCTTTTTATTATTATTATCATTTTCCACTTGCACTCGACCAACACACACAAAAACACAAAAGTCTTCGCTCTCTGGGTTGAGCATTGCCTAATTCAGGGTGCGGTGCTGTCTGCGCGGCTTAATCAAACTTAACATTAATTTACAAAATTTAATAAATATGAGGGCTTAGTGTTCCCTTGTATGTTTACACTCATCAAAAGACTTTTGAATTTAGGGCATTAGATGAGATTTTTAGTCACGATATGTGATGTCAAATTTCACATCTTCGCAAGAGTTATGTATTAGAAAATAAGCTCATAGGGTGTGATTCAATTAAAATTAATTAAAGTAAAATACTAATTTTAATTAAATTGAAATTGTGTAAATTAATATAATACATTGATTTTAAAGTTATATGATGTACGTACCAGATTAAATAATGATGTGTATAAATATATAATGAAATTGGTCATTACTCTCCCTAATGAAATACAATCCTAACTCTATATATATAGGTTGTGATTAAGAATTAAGAGATAAGAATTTCTCCTCTATGGCTTCAAATACAAATTATATTGCAAATCTAAGTAAGTTTTCTATCCTATTTATTTTATTGTAACATGAAAATATTTAATTTTAAAGATTTTTAGAGTTTATGATATTGATATTTTGTTATTAAGAAAAACTAACAAATGGTATAAAAGAATATGTTGAAAAATTAAATATTTTCTATACATAATAGATATAAAATACATTATTCAAATTTTATTTGTTGAATAATTATTTTATTATGCGATAATAATAATATTGACCATATATATGTGAGCTATGGTTGCTCTTGGTAGTTAGGTTATGAACATAAGTATTTTGTCCTTTTTTTTGAACCGAAGTATTTTGTCCTCCTACTTGTTGTCTACATTTATTTTAGTACAATTAAGTCATTTATAGGCAATATGATGAACAATTAATGGCATTGACTTTTATGTTTGACTAAAGAATTATATTCTTTACATTCTTAAATAATTATCGTTTAAGATTTTTTGGATAAGATTTTTTCACATAAATTAAAAAATATATTTAATATATGTATAAAATATTGTACTACTCTCATAATAATTATTAATTTTATATAAAGTTTCAAAATGAATAGATATTTATTCAATTAATTCTCTTATATTAAATAAGGGTAAAATAGGAAAAAAAAGTAGTTAATATGCATTGATAACTTAAAACGATAATTATTTAGGTACAAAATTAGATTTTTAAAACGACAATTATTTAAAAACAGAAGGAATAATAATTTTATCCTCACGCTCAATTACTTTTGCCTATGTTTTTGCAATTCGGCAAACCTCTATTAATTGTCCATAATTCATTAAGTTAATTTTTTTTTAAAAAAATAGTCAAGACTTAGCTTGATTGATGGACTTTGCCCCTTTGCACGTGATTGTCAAATTCAAGTCCAAAATTTAAAACTGCAGATTAGGATGAAGAACATGATAGCTAATTATTTATTTTTATATTATTAATGTTAATAAGAATGATTTGATAATGATTTTATGTGTTGCCAAAATTCTATTATAAAAACATACATATATTTAATTTTTATAGTTTATAATTGCCAAAGTGACTTAAATTAGAATGTGTTATTACATGTATAAATTATATTATTGATAAAATGCCATGAATGATGATAAATTATATTTGACAATTCTTAGAATTTAAGAATTTAAGAATTTATCCAAAGGTAAATTATTATTCTATAATTGTTGAACATTATTGAGGTGTATTATTATATTTTGGTTGAATATGTTTGATTATCCAAAGATGTTACATGTATTTAATTAAAATATGATAATTACCCATTGTGTTTATTTACATGGTATTTGAAGTATGTTGTAGTATCTACCCAAAAGATAACTACTTTATTGTTTTTCTAAATCTATATTAATTACGAGCATTATGTTATATTTTGCAGTTGTTGCAATTCATTCACATGCATCATCAATTACTGTATTTAATGGTACAAACTTCTCTTAATGGAATAAGCAACTTGATTTCCATTTAGACTCTATGGATCTCAACTTAGCATTATTGGAAGATAAACCCGCTACTATTACAGATTCAAGTAACGAGGCTGAGAAGTTGCAGTTTAAGGTGTGGGAACACAGTAACAGATTATGCATAAAGTTTTGTGAATGACAATTGCCAACAATATTAAGTCTACAATTCCACAAACAGAAAGTGCTAAAAAATTTCTTGTGTTTGTGGAAGATCGTTTTCATTCTGCTGACAAGTCTCTCGCTAGTACATTAATGGCAAAGCTCAAGACCATGAAGTATGATGGGTCAAAGGGTATGCAAGATCATATCATCATGATGACTAATATCACAGCAAGACTGAAGTCCTTGGGATTGACAGTGAAGGATTCCATTTTAGTGCAATTTATGTTGAACTCACTTCCTCCTGAATATGGGTCTTTTTAAATTAACTATAACACTATAAAGGATAAGTGGGATGTTAATGAATTGGACAGTAGGTTCTTTCAGGAGGAAACAAGATTAAAGAATTAAGGGAATCACATTGCCAATCTTGTAGGTCAAAGAGCTAGAAAAAGAATGAAAGTAAAAGCCAACAAATTTAAGAAAACCAAAAGGCCTGCTAATGCTTCTCAGGCAGAAGATAAGGAAGATTGATAGATGTCACTTTTGTAAGAAAGAATGACACTATCACAAAGCTTGCTTAAAATGCAAGGCTTGGTTTGAAAAGAAAGGTATCTTTCATTATGCTTCTCTAATTTTTGAATCAAACTCAACTGAAGTTCCTAGTAATACTTGGTGGCTTGATTCTGGTGCTACTACTCATGTGGCTAATATGATGCAGGGATTCATTATGATCTGAACCACAAACCCAATAAGTAATTTTCTTTTTATGGGAAATTGCATGAAGGCATCGATTGGAGGCATTAGAACTTACCGTTTAGTCTTGGATAGTGGCAATCAATTAAACTTATCCAAGGCTATTTATGTACCTTCAATCAGTAGAAACCTTATTTTAGTTTCTAAATTAGATGTTTGTGGTTTTAATTGTAAATTTGGATCTAATAGTTTTAAATTGTTTAAGAATTCTAGATTTATTGGTTTTGATTTTCTTATTGATGGTTTATACAAACTAAAACTTGATAATATTTTTGTTGAATCCTTGCTTACTATGAATAGCAGTATTGGACTTAAACATAGCATGATGAATTAAAATTCTGCTTACTTGTGACATAAACATTTGGGTCATATATCCAAAGAAATGTTACAGAGATTAGTAAATAATGAAATTCTTCCAAATTTAGATTTTACCGATCTTTGGATTTGTGTGGATTGCATTAAGGGTAAACAAACCAAACATTCTAATAAATGAGTCATAAGAAGCACTCAGCTTCTTGAAATTATACACACTGACATTTGTGGACCTTTTGACACTGCAACTATTAATGGAGAAATATATTTTATCACTTTTATTGATGATTTTTCATGTTATGGTTATATCTATTTGCTTCATGAAAAATCTTAATTAGTAAATGCTCTTGAGGCATACATAAAGGAGGTTGAAAGGCAATTAAAAAAAGTGAAAATTGTAAGATCTGACAGAGGTGATGAATATTATGGAAAATATGATGAGTTTGGAAGAGTCATGGTCCATTTTAAAAAATCCTCGAAAGTCATGGCATACGTGCACAGTATACTATGCCAGGCACACCTCAATAAAATAGTGTAACAGAAAGACGTTATCGGACTTTGATGGATATGGTTAGGAGTATGATGAGTAACTCCTTTTGAACCAAATCATTGTGGATGTATGCACTTAAAATTGCAGAATATTTATTAAATAGGGTTCATAGCAAGGCAGTTCAAAAGACTCCTTTTGAATTATGGACAGGAAGGAAACATAGTTTACGACACCTGCATATTTGGGGTTGCCCAGTAGAAGCAAGAATTTATAATCCATATGAAAGAAAGTTAGATTCTCAAACTGTTAGTGGTTACTTTATAGGTTACCCAGAGTTTTAAAGGGTGTATATTTTATTGTCCAAAACATAGTCCAAGAATTATTGAAACCAGAAATGCAAAATTTATTGAGAATGGTGATGTTAGTGGGAGTAATGGACAAAAAAATATGGAGGTAAGGGAAATTAGTGTAAATGTTCCTTTACACATGAATGTTCCTTCATCCATTCCTTTGTCAAAAGTTGTTCCAAGTGTTGAAGGACATAATGATGACACTGAACAACATTTGAATGAAGAACCTTCCCATCAAGTAACTAACTCATACATGACTGATGCAAATGAACCACAAAAAATAGTAGTAAGAAGATCTCAAAGATAAAGAAGATCAGCTATTCCGAATGATTATGTGGTATATCTGCAAGAGTCAAATTTTGTTATTGGAATTAAATTTTGATATTGGAATTAATAAGGATTCGATTTCATATTCACTGTCATATCCCTTTTCTAAAAAAAAAAAAAAGTAAAGATGTAAAAAAACAGAGAAGGACTAAAAAAAGGAATAAAGAGAAGTTTAGGGGCAAAAGAGAAAATGTTAGTGATAAGAATGAGGATGTATGATATGTCAATTAAAGGAGAAATAAGGTCATGACTCAGCAAGTGGGAGCTATAGAATTTTGCATTTTCTTCACAAAGATAACGCATAAACTTAGGGTAAAGAAGAATTGTCATAGCTAAAAATCCATAGCCATCTAACTAAATCATCTTCGCTTAGGCACTTTCTTTCAGCTTCATATCAACTTCAATCTTCTCAAATCCATCTCTTTTTAAATAAATTCAAGTTGATTAAAGCTCACAAGCATTTTAGTAAGTGATCTTATATTGATTCACTTTTGTATTTGTTTTCAAATTCTTCTTGAAACTCACTTCCTTTGTGAAATTGAAACCTCGTTGCATTGTTATTTTGTTACTTTCTTGAATCTATCCACTTTATATCTTGCTAAATATGTCCTTGATGATAAACTTAAGTAATTGATTCTAGTGTATTATGGCTCAAAGGAAGATAAGACTGAAATTTTCATTTGCCCATTGTACATAAACAAATGGCTCTATATAGGGCCATTCATTTGTTCAAAAAGCATCAATTGGGTGATGTGAGTAGGAGGCTTAGAAAATTATAGAAACTTGAGCTGTATAAATAAGTAGATAAAAAAAAAGAGAGAAAAGTTGTTTTAGTAAAGGAGGCATGATAATATTATATATATATATATATATATATATATATATATAAAATAAGCCCACTTTGTAAGGTTAAATAATACATCTTATGTAGAGACATAATCATTATCTAAGTAGGGTACACTTATCCAACTCACTTGGATATATGTTTAAAATCATAGTTTCCAAGACTAGAGCATTAAGAAGTTATGTGATTGACATAGTTCTCTTAAAACTACTTTTAGTTATTTGAATAAATTTTAGATATAGAAGTTAGAATCTTAATAAATGTTTATTAATTTTTATTTTAGGAATCAATTCAAACATAGTTATGGAGTGTAGGCCGAGTCCACCCAATTAAATTCTTGTGATTACGATTGCAGGTGAGTGGTTAACTATATAACGAAAGTTCATATATATATATGTATAATGGAGTTTAGCTTATAAAGTAAAAATGGGAACAAATAACAGTATGTTTATTATTGTTACGATTATAGTAATTTACTATAGCTAAAAGTTTTATTATGGAAATTTAGTGATTTATCTCAGCAAGTTTATTCCACACTTAGCTTCAGTAAATATTTAGCAAATACATGATATTTGATTTTACTATTTTACATGATAACAACAATAAATGAAAGCAAGTAAATTCTATATTTAGCTTGATTTATATGAATAATTTAGTTTATAAACAAATCTATAGACTTGTGGTATATATCATTTAGATTACACCATGATGACTTGTGTCTTATCTCAACATTATATCTATATATTATCTCAGCAATATTACTCAGCAACTGTCTTTGGGACAATGCTTGGTGTACATATAGCCTTGGAGACGTCCATCAAGTGGTTTGCCTTTTGGGGGCAGCTCTGCGCATGCGTATGACCAACAATTATATATACTTGGGCTGCTCAGCGTCATCATGTTCCCAATATGTCAGCTTTAGCATAATCTTTTGGCTATATATTTTGTGAGTGTATGGAATGCCTTTTATGATTATGCTTTTAGCTTTATAATAACTAAGTTAGTAATAGTTTTATATTATTTTAGAAAATCATAATTTAGATTAATCTCAGCTTTATAAAGATTCATATGAGTATAATTATTGATTTTACCACTAGTATTAAGCTAATATCTTAATATGCACTTTTATTAATAGAAATAACATTTGTTCCCACTTGTTACATTTTTATCCACTCACTGAGTATTTTCATACTCACCCCTCATATTTAAATTTTTATAGATCTTTGGGAGAACCAACTGAAGTCTCATAGAGCAAATCTTATAACTTGTTTATTTCTTGGTGTCTAAAAGCGGTTGTTCCAATCACCTAAGCTATTTTGCCTTTTGGTTGTACTTATTACTTGTCTATAAATAATGTAAATGGGTATTAAATCTAGCAGCAAGTAGTTCTTGTAAGGAACTTAACATGTAAATTTTAAATAATATATAAAGTTTGCTTTTAATAATTAAAGCTTGTAGTATGTTTTATCTCTTTTTAGCATAAGCATTAGTTAGCTATTAGCAAGTCATGCTTGGTCATTAACTAGCAGAGTGGGTGTGACAATTATTGGTATCAGAGCATAGGTTTAATGGCTTATCTAGAATTTTATCTCATAAAAGATTATTAAGTCTAAGTGTGTTCTACTATTATGTTTTTATAGGACTATGCCACCCAAACTTAGAGGTGGTAGAGGCCGTGGTGGCAACCGTGGCTAAGTTATTAGGCTTACATATAGGAATACTCTGAATCATCCTCAAGGAATGGATGATGTGTCTTTTAATGGAGATGAATATGTTGACTCTACCTCTGATGATGTTGCATCAGAAGCATACCCAGTTGCTCCGCCTCCACAACCTATTCCTCCACCTCTACCTCCAGTTAACCCACCACCAGTCCCACATAATCCTCCTCAAACTCAGCCAATACCTCCTTTTCAAGTTGATGCTGGAATGGGAGCTCTAATGACTTAAGCATTTATTGTTGTTATGGCTGCTCGAGATCAGTATCGTGATCTTTGAATGATAGTATATCGAGCATGTCGATTAGGTGCATATAAGTTTGAGAGATCTATCGATCGTGGAATTGCAGACAGTGGTTAAATAAGTTAGAAAAGCCTTTTATCATTCTAGGTTTAACATAATTTGAGAAAGTCCAAAATGTACATGGATTTGTGAAAGGTATAGCAGATTATTGGTTAACTAGGATACGTTATCTTTATGGTGATGGACTAACATGGGATTTATTTGTCACCGAGTTCTATAAAGAATGCTTAACCAGTAGCTATAAAAAGGGAAAGCAAGAAGCATTCTTTAGGCTTATCTAAGGTGATTTATCAGTTAGAGAGTATGCAGACCAATTTGAGGATCTTCATCGCTTTGTTGCTGACATTATGCCATCAGAAGAAATCAAGTGTGATAGTAAGTGGATTACAAGCTTGTATGTGAACGAGGATAGCTTGGTATGAAGGGAATACTTTTTGAGAGCTAGTACAAAAGACTCTTTTTTTAAGAAGGCAAGAAAGGAAGAATTAGAATATAAACAAAAGAATAAGATATTTAGTTCAAGCTCCTCAAAAGGTTGCAAAAATGAACAAGCAAATAAAGGAGCTAATACATTCCAGTCTCAACTTGAATATAGTGGCAGTGGCAGAGGTTCACATATGAGTGTAGGGCAGTAAAGTAATTAACCTCAAATTAGTGAAAGCTTAGGAAGGCAATCAATCAATAGCTCTGCAAATGCCCAAAGGAAAGCACGTGGTACTAATCTAGAGTATGATCAAAGAAAGTACACCTACCCGCAGTACTTTAACTATGGTAAGTTTCATAAAGGGGAATGCAGAAAGAGAGCATTTATTTGTTATGAATGTGGAGATTTAGGACATGTTAAGAGAGATTATCCCTTATTAGTACATACCAATAGCATAGGACAAGAGTCTGTAGCATCTGGGAGTTAGAGAGGTAATATGACTTTTACTCCAAGTAGACAAGCTCTTAGTGGTTTTAACAACAATGTTGATAGAGATAATAATGCTAGTGCATCTTCTTATCAATGGCAAAATGCTCAATCACTTCAACCTTTAACTCAAGATAGGATTTATACTATGGTACAAGATGAGGCACTAGCATCTCTAGAGATTGTTACGGGTATGTACTCATTCAAATTTAGATACACATTCATAAGTATTTTATTCTTTTGCCTTGGACACTAAAAATAGAATTTAGCCCTTTAGATGTAGTAATGATGGTTTGTAATCCATCCATTAGGAAATCATATGGCATGTACTCTTAAAAAAATCCTCAATAATTATATATATATATACATGTAAATTTCGAGGATGAAATTTTATAACGGGGAGAGAATTGTCATATCCCTATTCTAAAAAAAAGTAAAGATATAAAAAAATAGAGAGAACTAAAAAAAGGGAATGGAGAGAAGTTTAGGGACTAAAGAGAAAATATTAGAGATAAGAATGAGCATGTATGATCTGTCAATTAAAGGAGAAATAAGAACAAGACTTAGCAAGTGGGAGCTGTAGAATTCTGCATTTTCTTCATAAAGATAATGCATAAACTTAGGGTAGAGAAGAATGGTTATAACTGAAAATCCATAGCCAACTAACTAAATCATCTTCGCTTAAGAACTTAGAAATGATTTGGGTTTCTTTCAGCTTCATATTAACTTCAATCTTCTCAAATCCATCTCTTCTTCAATAAATTCAAGTTGATTAAAACTCATAAGCATTTGGAAAAGTGATATTATATTGATTCACTTTGTATTTGTTTTCAAATTGTTCTTGAAACTCACTTCCCTTGTGAAATTGAAACCTTATTGCACCATTATTTTGTTACTTTCTTGAATTTATCCACTTTATATCTTGCTAAATATGTCCTTGATGATAAACTTGAGTAATTGATTCTAGTGGATTGTGGCTCAAAGGAAGAGATGATTGAAATTTTCATTTGCCCACTGTACATAAACAAACGACTCTATATAAGGCCATTCATTCATTCAAAAGCCATCAATTGGGTGATGTGAGTAGGAGGTTTAACAAATTATAGAAACTTGAGCTATATAAATAAGTAGATAAAAACAAGAGAGAAACATTATTTTAGTAAATGAGGCATGATAATTAAAAATATATATATAGAAAATAATAAGCCCACTTTGTAAAGTTAAATAATACATCTTATGTGGAGATATAATCATTATCTAAGTAGGGTACACTTATCCAACTCACTTAGATTTATGTTTAAAATCATATTTTCCAAGACTAGAGCATTAAGAAGCTATGTGATTAAGATAGTTCTCTTAAAACTACTTTTAGTTATTTGAACTAATTTTAGATATAAAATTTAGAATCTTAATAAATGTTTACTAAATTTTTATTTTAGGAATCAATTCAAACACAATTGTATTATGTAGGCTGAGTCCACCCAGTTTAATTATTGTGATTATGATTACAAGTGAGTGGTTAACTATATAATGAAGGTTGTTAATATATATGTATGTATGTATGTGTGTATGTATGTATGTATGTATGTATGTATGTATGTATATTCTTTTCTTTGCTTAAAGCCCGATGGGTTGAAAATCCTTTTGGATAGCCCATGTAAAAGTTAGGGTAAAAAAATGTATTTTAATTTATCTTTACTTTCTAGGTCATCTTCTTGATCATGAAGTTTGGAACCTACTCGGACAGCCATCAAGAAAATTTGACTTTTTTGTCAAATATTCCCCTCATGACTCGGCCCACATTCCTCTTCACTCCATTTCTCCACATGGATGGGGGCCAGATTTTCACTTTCAAGACCTGGTAGGTGTATTCTTGCTAAAGTCAAAAGCCACTGATAGAGGATAGCTATAAAGATTGCACTAGAAGACAAGATTTGAAAGCCAACCTGCCCTCCCACATGGCTCTGCCTCTCTTGATAATCTCGTGCCTCTACAACATCACTCCACTCTCATTCTAGCCTCTATTTAAAGAAGCCTCGTTCTCTTTCTTGAGAAAAACACAATTTCATTTATAGTTTGTAATAGAGAAGAAAGATACTTTCTCTTTAATTAAAGTTTAAAATTATTCTCAGAGATAAAGTTTTGAATAGCTATCTGTAATTCCATTGCTATCCTTTTACTATATTGGATAAATAATTTCTTATAACTTCCCTTTACATGGATTAATAAAGATAAAGTTTCAGTAAGTTATCTTCTCCATTTTAATCTTTATTTTAAAGATTTATTTATTTTAAAGTTGCATTCTAAATAGCAGAACGTATGCTCTGTGTTTACTTAAAAAATTAGGATCCTACACATTAGAAACTATGTGAAATAACCTGCTGTATTTGGTTTGGTAACCTTTGTGTCTAGTTTGTGACTAGAGCGTGAGACAGACACAGTGAATTTCATATCATCATTTGCATTTCCTGCACACATAGTGTTATCCCTGAGATCCTTGGCCATGCTGGTATTAGGGCCTAGGGGGATTGAGTGATTTCCCAGTTGTTGATTACCTGTTACTGTTAGTGTCTATAGAGTGATTTTACACCAAGTCCTTTAGTCATAGGTGGTCCTATCCATTAGTCCCGGAGTGAGCCCGTTGGTTTAGCCTATGAGTTGTAAGTGTACCGTCACCCTTTACCCATTACCTTAACCATGTATCCAATCTTCGGTAGAATTACTTCTTCTTCTTTTTCCTCTGCTTCCTCTTCTGCTAAAGCTCAAAGGAATGTTATCAGTAGTGATGAAATCAATATGGAAGACTTTAATAAATGCATTGATGATTTCAAGCTCATAGATTACCATAAAGACCATAACTATAAAACTCATAGGTTAAATCTCTTTAAATTTGATTATGTGATCAGAACTGAAAAAGGAGATGTCCAGTTGACTAAAGCTAAAGATGAGATAAAGCTCCTTCCACCTCTATAGATAAACATAAAGCTAAAGGTTTTCGTTATATCCATATAGGACTTATTCAAGTTGGTATAAAACCCTTAAACTGAGAAGGTCTTAATACTTCTATCCTTGCTGCTCTTAGGGATAAAAGGTTTAGGAACTTTGCAGATTCTCTGTTAGGAACTATAGATTCTAGTCTCTGTAAAGGTCCGATATCATTTGATTGTTATCCAAACTTTACTGTTTCATTAAATGATATAAATTTGTTAAAGTCTTTGGTTTTACAGATCCAAACCCATAATTATATTATGGAAGATGGATCAATTCCCATTGCATTAATTTTTAAAGTTCATTATAAGGCTATAATGTATGCTTTTAAAATTAAGAGTCATTTTTATAATAAAAAGGGAGAAACTTTGCTTCTCCAAACAAATATGACTAAAGCAAATATGGCCTATGCAATGGAACTAAATAACACTTCCCTAAGACTGGATCTCGGAAAGTGCTACTGAACCCCTACCGGAAAACCCTAAAAAGACAACTTTGAATACCTAAATAAAACATATAACCCAATTTCAAGATGGAAGAGTAAAAATTAGCTTTGTCAGAACTTCTTTTAGCTGTAGATTTTTTGATGCTACATCATCAAAATCTTTAGATCTAGGAAGGTTATCTCAGATTCCCTCTGTCATAAATCTTCCGTATAAACCAGAATAACACCTAGATATACCCAGAGTTATTAGTTTGCCCCAAACAGAACAAGTAGATCTGCATCCAAACCTTCAACCTGTGATAAACTTACTATACACTTCCTCATCCATATATTCAACCTCTGATTTGCCTCTTACCTCTCTTAGAAATGTAGACTATAGTACTAATATAGCAAGACCTGTCAACAAGAACCCTAAATATACATAAAGACACCCTCTCCTCCAGCTTCTTGAATTGCTTCGAGTATAACAGAAAATATAGCCCGTGAGCTAAATGTCATAGAGAAGAAATTTACTCCCAATAAAGCTTTCTTGCATCAAGATTTTTATGCATCTCATAATTCAAGAAAAAGAACCTGGTTCTTCACACATTTTCTGGAAAAAAGAAAAGAAATACAAAGTCAATTTTATGATTTCGTACAAAAGAATAAAGTTAACATATTATTTTTTGAATGGTTTAAAATATATGCATCAGAAAACAATATTTTTTATCCATTTAAAGTTTTAAATGTAACATCTTAGGAAACAACTAATGGTAAAAGTATAGAGTATGAGCATCCTCCTCTAAGGATGATCAAAATCCCTATAGGAGATGAATATATAGATGCTTGTCCTTACAAAAAGCCTCAGGATAGTGATTCCCAAAACCTAAAGAATATAGTTATCAAGAACAACTTTACCAATGCCCATCTTAATAGCATAGGTAAACAACTTTCTAGGATAGAAGGACAACACCCAAAACTTGTTGAATCGTTAGTAGTAGCTGAAAAAAAATTAAAGAACCCTATATTTAAAGCATATCATATATCTATCAATGCTCAACAAGAAATCAAGAATAGTAGATCTGATTTCTTGGATGTTGTAAGAGAACAGCTTAGTAGATCAGGTCCATCCTCTTCTACTGATCCTATAGCACCTGACACATAGTAGTCTATTAACCAACCTATTAGTGTCCTTGATAAAGTTTTTGAATCCCAATATGAAGATAGTACATTTCAAGAATAATCCCCTATAATTGCTAAACTTCTTTGGCCAATTGTCCAACCCTATCATTCATGATATATCCAGAATAGGTTACAAAAACTAGAAATAGGAGATCAACCTAGTGTTCTTGTCTGACCAAAGTTCAGTGCCAGTTTTGTTTATGAATGGAACATTGATGGGATGACAGAATATCAAATTCTAAATTTCCTATAACAAATGACAATGGCCTCAAATGCTTATAAGACCCAAACAGGAACCGCTAATAGGTCTGTAGTCGAACTCATCATAGCAGGATTCTCTGGACAGTTGAAAGGATGGTGGGATTATCATCTCATAATCCAACAACAAATAGATATCTTGTATGCTATCCAGATTGATGATGAAGGTCTGCCTATTCTTGACTCTCTAGGTAACCCGATCCAAGAAGTAGTGTCTACCTTGATATTGACCATAACATTGCATTTTATAGGAGATTCTTCACATCTTAAGGATAAAAATGTTGAACTTCTATCAAATCTTAGGAGTAAAAAGCTTAGTGACTTCCAGTAGTATAAATTGACTTTTCTTACTAGAGTTATGCTTTGGGAAGACTCTAATCAGCCTTTTTGGAAAGAGAAATTCCTTGCAGGACTTCCAACCCTCCTAGGAGAAAGAGTTAGAAATACCATTAGACAGTCCTTTGGCACCCATATCATTCCATATGACCAACTTCTTATGGTAAGCTGATCAGCACCACTTAGAAAGAAGGTCTTGAAATATGTCAAGATTTGAAACTCCAAAAACATCTAAAGTTGGAGCTAAAGAAATCCAGATAGGAATTAACATCTTTCTGTAAATAGTTTGACTATAGTCATACCCAAAAGCAATCCTATAAAGGAGAGTGTAGTAAGAAATCTTCATCCAAGAAATTTTCTAAAACTAGAAAGTTTCATAAAAAGAAAAAGTCTGAAGAATCTTACTATAAGAAATCTTATAGGAAATCTTCCAAGAATGCAAAAGCCCCCAGTTCTAAGAAAAGCAGTATGAAAATGTCACCTACTACAAATGTGGCAAGAAAGTGCACATCTCTAAATACTGCAAAGTCTCCAGGAAACTTTAGGAACTTAAGTTAAAAGATGAAACTTTAGAAAAGCTTTTAGCTTTACTAATAGAAACTTCTAAGTCTAAAACCAACTCTAGAGACTCCTCAGATAAAGATTATCCCTAGATTGATGAAATAGGAACTACCTCCTTTTCAGAATCTGAATCCGATTCAAGTTTTAAAGAGAAACGTCTGAACATGCTCACTAGAGAACAAACCCTGATACTAGATGTTATCCAGCATATCAATGATCCTGATGTGCAAAAAAATATCTAGAACAGCTTAAGGTATCTCTAGAAAAGGAACCTGAACCTAAAATTACTGAGTTTCCTTTTACCAGTACCAACATGTATGATTTTACTACCATTTTGAATAGAAAGAATATACAAGGCTTTAACAAATAAGAGAATAAACTTTTACAGGCCTGAGGGCCAAATAGAAGGAAAAATTCCAAAACAATTATCTTCATTATCATTACCTAAATCCGCTAAGGGTTCTGATTCTTTAAACATAGTGAAAGTTGCAGAAAGTAGTCCTGGAATGCACCAATTGCTACATAATATTAAAGTACTCTTCTTCTATTTTAGCAGCAGCAAGGAGGGCACTGACATTAGATTTTTGTGCAAGGAAGTTGTATTGAGAAGGAGAATGCCCAAAGAATCCATGCTTTTGAAGCCATGCTGTTATCATAGTTTTTGATAACTTTTCTAGAATTTTATAAGAAATCCACCACTTTACCTTGAATTTTCTTTAGAGAATTACCATTCCATCATTGAAATAGTAATTAAGATACCATTATGAAACCCAAAGAACAAAGAACTTTGAACAATAGAGGTATAACAAAGAAAACTTTTTCTCTGGGGAATAAGGTTTATAATGGGTTTTGAATAGTTCAAATCCATTATGGATATCTGGAAGAAGGATTTCAGGGATTGGGCATAACTATTCCACCATCTGGTAAACTATGAAGGGAATTTTGAGATAATAGCATGATCACTTAGGAAAAATAGCCAAGAGTGGGTTTTGTTGTTGTTTTGGATAAAGAAGGTGTTAAACCATCCCTGTTCATAATCCCAATAGGAAAATGATCGGCAAAAGTCTAATTTTGTTTTGAAGTTAAGGGGGAAGGCTTTTGGCTTGAATAACTCCTCTCCCCATTTTGAAGGGTGGATAACTTTAAGAATTTTACAGGTGGAGTAGGAAGGATCAGTAAAGCCTTTTATAGAAGAAATGTTTGAACTCTGCAGAACCAGTGAATTTCAAAATTATTTAGTAATATTCTTGAGGTTTTGAAAGATCCCAAGGTTTATAAAACTAGTTTTTAGGAAAATGATTTTTCCTTGTGATATAAGGATCTTTATGATAAAAACCATCTTTAATTGTCAACAAATTTTGAAATTTGGTTTTTGGTAGAAAACTAGAGGCTTTAACTTTAGTTTATGATAAAATGATATATGAGCTACTTTGGGTAACCATAGGATTTAAATCACTTTGAGAAAGTGTTTTTGAAGAGGAAGATACTCCTTTCTCTGTTTTTGAAATTACTTGAGAAACTTTACCTGAGGGCTGTGGGAGGCCTAGAATACTGGATTACTCAAGCTCTGGAGGCTTTTAAGTGTTTTTTATTACTTTTGAAGCTCTGGGGTTTTTGAATTAGAATCAATCCATTGCTGGATTTGATTTGCTTTAGCTGTTTCAACATCTTCTGATGTAACTATATCATACCAAGACTTTATTAACTTTTCAGCAGAGAGAGGTTGGGAAACTTTAACAGGGTCAACTTTATCAGAATAAATTTTTTTCGTTATCTTTCTTTTTGCTAACCATCTTTATTTGTTTTGTAAAAATTCTCTAGTTAGAAAATCTGGCAAAGATTTTTCATATCCTTTGATAAATTCTATATCAAAATCAAAGATACTTAAAATAGCTTCCCAAGCAAAAATTTGTTTTGATGTAATATTTTGAACATCTTTTTGCAAAATTTCTATAGCAGATTTGCAATCAATGCAAAGTAAGAACTTTTGGTTCAGTAAATCAGAGAAATTTTGACAACCTACTCCGAGAAATTTTAGAGAAGGCACATAATGCTCCATATGCTATGCATCTGGGAATGACTAAAATGTATAACACCTTACAACCATATTATTGGTGGCCTGGAATTAAGAGAGATGTGGCTGAGTACGTTTCAAAATGTTTGACATTTCAGTAAGTTAAAGCAGAGCACCAAGCACTAGTTGGGAAGTTGAAACCGCTGATAATACTAGAATGGAAATGAGAAAGAATAGCGATGGATTTTGCATGTGGATTGCCAAGAAATCTTTGAAAGAAAGATGCTATATGGGTGATTATTGATCGATTAACTAAGTCAGCACACTTTTTACCAATTCAATGGGGTAGTTTACTTGAATACTTGGCCAAGGAGTATGTGAATGAAATTGTTAGATTGCATAGGATACCAACAACTATTGTGTCAGATAGGGATCCATAGTTTACATATTGCTTTTGGATGAGTTTGCATAAAGCTTTAGGTACTAAATTGAATTTTAGAATTATTTTTCATCCGTAGACAGATGGGCAATCAAAAAGAACAATTCAGACAGTTGAAGATATGCTTTGAGCTTGTGTATTAGAATTTAAGGGAGCATGGGAAGAGTATATCAGTTTAATGGAGTTTGCATATAATAATCAGTATCATAGTAGTATTCATATGGCACCATATGAGGCATTACATTGAAGAAAATGTCGCATTCCTATTTATTGAGATAAAGAGGGAACTCGTGTATTAGAAGGGCCAGAGATAATACAAGATACCATGGACAAAGTAAAGCTAATCAAAAGCAAACTCAAAGCAGCATAAGATAGATAAAAGAGCTATACAGATCAATATAGGAGAGAAATAGAGTATGAAGTGGGTGAGAAATTATTTCTTCGAGTTTCACAATGGAAAGGGGTAATTCGATGTAGTAGGAAAGAAAAACTAAGTCCCTAATACATAGGACCATATGAAATTCTTGAAAGAATTGGTCCATTGGCTTATAGATTAGCACTACCACCAGAAATGGCTTAAATCCATGATGTGTTTCATATGAGTATGCTTAGAAGATATTGATATGATCCCACACATATACTTAAAAATGAAGAAGTAGAAATTGCCGATGATTTGAGTTATGTTGAAGAATCAATAAAGATCATTGGTTATAAAATAAAACAGTTACGGAATCAAGAAATTCCCCTAGTTAAAGTGTTGTGGAAAAACTATTCAAAAGAAGAAGCCACATAGCAGACCGAAGAAAACATGAAATGAGAATATCCTTGTTCACAGGTATTAATTTCGTGGATGAAATTTATTATAAGAGGGGAAGAAATGTAACATCCCTATCTTCATCCATAATTAAAATTATATGAGCATAAACATCATAAATGTCTTTCATTTGAACATGTTCATTTTACATGAATTACATATCATATCTATTTAAAAAATGTAGAATATAGCAAAAGGTTACTTGTGTGATTTATTTTCTAGAAATAAAGATAAGGATAGCACAATTCTAAAATAATAAATTTTCAATGAATTGATAGAATATAAAAATAATATAAATCATATTTTAGGAATAGACATGGTGAAGATTAAATATTAAGGATTTAGTTGTGTATATATATTTATAACAATTAACTAGCTAAAAGTAATAAAGAGCAAGTTTAGGGGCTAAAAAAAAGGGTGGTTGTTGCAAAAGAATAAAAAATAATAAAAGGGGGGGTTTAAAAAAAATAAAAAGAAGGAAAGTGAGAAGGAAAATGGGGAAGAGAAGAAAAAGGAAGGAAAATGGGGAAAATTCTAGGGTTCCTAATTTTTGCTAAGGTAAGTGATTTCATCTTAATTTCTTATGTAATTATTCCCTCTTAACATGTTGATAATAGTAATTAGAAATAATTAAAAGGAAAAATAGGTTAATTGATTTGCAGATAAATATGGTTCTACATGCTGAGAATTTTGGTTTTCAGCTGAATATTGTACTCTAGTTTTCATAGCCATAGAAGAAGAATTAGGAGAAACACAAAACATGAAACTTCTAGATTTATGTATGATATTAATGTATATAAAAGGGTTTTGTGAAATAACTACTATGTGAAATTCTATGGAAGTTTATTTGGAACTGGTTTGGGTAGCAGTCTAGCAGGCTACCTGATGTTGATTAATTATTTTGAGGATGTCAGAAACTGAATTAGACAAAGTGATAAACATGATTTTTTTTATTTATATGTTATCTAAAATCATGTGATGCAGTTTTGTGAAATAATATGTGTGTAATGAGAAATCGTCCTTGGAGTGGGACTGGTTCTACTTGCTATGTCTACAGGTAGTCTAGTTTTTCTCAAATAATATGAGGGCCTTAGAGGCTGAACTAAATGAAGTATAAAACATGAAATTTATTCCTTTAAGTATTAAAAAAGTTTTTGAAAATAGATTTCACAATTGGAATTGTATAACTTGAGAAATTCATAACTGAATCAAACCTGCTCAAATTGTTTTTGTGCAGAGCACATGTCTAAATTCAAAAATTCACCATTTATTGTGAAGAGCATATATTGAGCTCATTTTTGATATGTTGCAGCCCTATGTGTCTAGTGTTTGCTAAAAATTTAATCAAGTAATTTGGAGTTGTGTGGTAAGAGGTATTCACTCTTAGGTCTAGGAAGGTCAAACTGTCTAACAAGAAAGAAATATGCATAAATGTTAGGCTTCCACATATAAAGAACATATCCTAATTGTATACCGAACATATCCTAATTGTATACTAAATATAAAAACTCATTGTAGGTATATTTTTAATTAAATATATGTCATAATTTAGGATCTCAAAGCATCAATGAAGCTCGAGAAGCTGGTATAAGTCAACCACAGAGTGTTTTGTATCTAAAAGTGTGAGTATATACATCAATTTGATTCTAATGTGCAATTGTGTGATTATGAATGTGAAATTGGTGATTTATGGTTTCACTGAAATATGTTTTCTATGAAACTTCAATTGGGTTTCTCTATGTCCTATTATATGAATATTGAAAAATTATAGATTGTTTATGTTTGTGCTATGTGGATATATAACAAATGAAAAATTATGATTGTGGTAATTACTTGTTATACAATTGCACTTTATCATTTGCATATGGATATAAGAGAATGTTGTGACCAGCTTGACTAATACTTGCAAATCACTTGGAAAATATTAATGATTAAAGGATATCACTTGATTCACTTGTTATATGCTGGCCAGTAAAATCAATTGTCACTTGTCACTTGTTTCACTTGAACTCAGGGTGCAGTATTATCTTGCAAGCTCATAACAAATAAAAGGAACTAAAGCATATGCAATTTTATTTTTTTTAGATGTTTGAGCTGTTTGTTAAAGAAGCCTTTAGAATTTAATTGATGCTTATATTCATGGAGTCGCGACTCATCAAATCGCAATTATTTTTCTAGATTGAGAAGTATAGTTTTGGGCCATTTTAAAGCATGAAGCATGGCAGTTAAAAGCATGGAGCATAGGTTGTCAGCCGAACCCAGACTCTCTCTCTCCTTGTTGCATACATATGCACACTAGTTAATGTAAATGTTTGTATGCGTGTATGGATATACATAAATGTGTGTATAATAACTACATGTGAACACATGATGTTCAATAATAATATGAGGTATGATGATGTAAAAATAGTAAGTGTATAGGGTGTTACATATTAGGTGTAAATGGGTTTTCAAAAAGAAAATTAACATGGATGGCAATGCACTTACCTTTCAAGCAAGACTAATTACAAAGGGTTTTAAATAAACACATGGTATATACTATGATGAAACCTTTTAGCTAGTTACTATACTTAAATCCATTCAAATTCTCCTTGCCATAGTTACATCTATGATTATTAGACTAGATGGCAAATGGATGTCAAAATAACATTTTTTAATGGAAACCTAATTGAGGAAGTGTACATGACATAGGCAGAGGGTTTTATCAATATTGAGAATTTTGGAAAGGTTTGCAATCTTCAAAGGTCCATTTATGTATTAAAGTAAGCTTCTCAGAGTTAGAATCTTCATTTTGATGAAGCAATCAAAGAGTTTGGATTCATTAAAAATGAAAATGAACCTTATGTTTACAAAAAGGTTAGTGGGAGTGCAATAGTTTTTCTAGTGCTATATGTTATTGACATATTACTCATTGGAAATGATATTCCTACTCTACAAAATATTAAATCATGGTTAAGGAATTGTTTCTCAATGAAATACTTAGGTGAAGCCACCTATATTTTAGGCATTAAGATCTATAGAGGTAAATCTAAAAGGCTTATTGGCCTAAGTGAGAGCACTTACATTGATATTGTACTGAATAGGTTCAGTATGCAGAACTTTAAAAGATTATTCTTGCCAATGTCCTATGGCATTAGTCTTAGAAAGACTCAATGTCCAATGACATAGGATGAGCAAGACTGCATGAATAAAATTGCATATGATTATGCTATTTGATCCATCATGTATGCCATGTTATGCACTCAACCGGATGTCTTATAAGCATAACAACCAGATACTAGTCAGACCAAGTGAAAGTCACTAGATATCAGTTTAAAATATCCTTAAGTACTTGAGAAGGACTAAGGATGTATTTTTGATGTGTGGGGGGAAGGAAGATGAGCTAGTTGTACATGGTTACACTGATGCCAGCTTCTAATATGAAAAGGATGACTTTTAATCAAAGTCAGGTTATGTGTTTTACTTGAATAGAAGTGTAGTAAGCTAGAGAAGTTTAAAGCAAGATACCTTATACAATAGAAGTTGAGTACATAGCTGCCTCATAGGCAACCAGAAAGCTGTTTGGATCAATAAGTTCATAATTGGATTGGGTGTTATTCCTAGCGTATCAGATCTAATGGACTTATATTATGATAATAATGGAGCCCTAGCACATGCTAAGGAACCCATATCACATTAGCGATCTAAACATATACTCAAGCATTATCATCTCATTAGAGAAATCATTGAGAGAGGAGATGCGAAAATATGCAGAGTACCAATAGATGACAATGTTGCTGATCCACTAACTAAGCCTCTTCCATAACCTAAGCATGAGAATTATACTAGGTCAATGGGTATACGATACAATATTGATTGGGCCTAACGTAAGTGGGAGATTGTTAGTGATATGCCATAGGCCAATTGTGTAATAGTCATACTTTGACTTTGTCATATTTCCATTTGATTAATAAAGAGGCATTTTCTTTATTACTAGCTAATTCTAATATTATCCATGAATAGTTAATTCTCCTTAAGGTTATTAAGTATGTGACTTGATAGTAAAACTCTTAGGTGAAATTTGAAATCCATTCTAAATTATCACTAGTCGATCATTGTTGTGGGAACAACAATGACTAAAGACTATTATGAGATTGACTAATGATTATGTTTTATTGATTATGTATGTGAGATATTGAGTCAAACTCATAGGTACTTATTTAGAGAAATGATGTACTAAATCGATCCGCTATGAGAATACTACATGGATAATTACCATAAGTGATTCTCATAATAGTAGTATTATTTCAGTCCTCTAACCTAAAATCACCATGGTTTCTTGCAAAATAAGTTTTTTTATTTTAACATATTCTTGCATCATCTTTAATTGGATGGTAAAATAGGTTGTGATTGGATATAAAATGAGTTATGTGAGGAATGTGAGTGATTAAGATTGAATTTGTCCCTCATTTATTATGAGAATATATTTGTGGGCCACTCCATAAGTTAGACTAAAGAAAATGCATGGCCATGCTAGAATGAGTTAATAAAGAGTTATTAATATCAGATAAAGAGTTATCAGTATCAATCTACTTGGGATCGAGAAATAATATGATTGCACAATATAAGGATGATATGAATCATAACTTATATTCAATCAAGATATCGTGAAACAAAAGGACTATAATACATGTTGTAGATTAGGTTATGTTGGATTATCAACCTTCACACAACTTGGGTAGTTATAATGTCTTGCTAAAGGCCACTTATGACTTGTGGGCTAAAATTGGGATTTTAGGCCTACTACCAACGTTGCGCGAACCTATAAGGTCGCACACTTAGAACAAGCCCAAAGCAGACTTGCGTTAATCCACTTAATGAAATTCTCTCTAGATAAATAAATAAATATGTGTGTATTTAAATATATATGTGGATATATATTTATAATTATATTTATTTATTTCCTTATTTATTTAAGGTAAATGTTATCTTAAATATAATAGGAAGGAATTCTATTTTGGTTTATATTTATTTCCTTATTTATTTAAGGTAAGTGTTATCTTAAATAAATTGGAAATAATTCTATCTTTAGGAATAAGAATCAAAATATAAATATAAGGTTTAACATACAAAATTGTTTTAGTAAGTGAAAACCCTAGAAGGAATGTCTATATATACATCTCTTTCTCTTGGGTTTTTGCAAGCTTTCATTATTCTCCACCTCCTTACACTGCTTTTGAGAAAAGAAAAATATACATAAAGAGAAAAAAAATAAAAAGAATCTTAAAGAAAAGGTGCCAACACAATAACATTGCTTTGGTCACCCTGTTCGTATGGATACCAGTAGAGGATGTGGCTTTATTGGCTATGTCTTGATCTGATAAGAAGACATAAAAAGCTCGAGGTGGGGTGTCACCGATGTGAACCCCCTCTCATCCTTCTAACCTTCTTACCTTGAAATCATCTTAGTGAGTTTCTGGAATCCCTCTTAATTGATTTATTCAAATTACATGGATCTTATGAGGGTTTCGTGATTAAAATTTTCAATTTCTACTGTGTGTTTGCATCATGGAAACCCAACAGAAAGAAGTAATGAAATAGGAGATTATGAAACTTTTAGATGCATGCATAATTTATACTATTTCTGATAGTGAGTGGGTAAGTCCAATTCAATGTGTGCCTAAAAAGAATGGGATGATAATGGTAGAGGATAAGGAAGGAGAATTTATTTCAAAGAGGATAGTTGATGGGTGGCATGTGCGTATTGACTATAGGAAGTTAAATAAGGTCACTAGAAAATATCACTTTCCCCTTCCATTATTAACCAAATGTTGGAAAGAATTGTAAGTCATGCTTTTTATTATTTTTTTGATGGCTATTTTGGATATAACCAAATTTTTATATTTCTTGAGGATTAAGAAAAGACTACATTTATATGTCCTTATGGCACCTTTGCCTATCGACGAATGCCATTTGGATTGTGTAATGCTCTAGTAACTTTCTAGAGTTGTAGAATGGCAATATTCTCTAACCTAATAGTGGCTACCATGAAGGCATTTATGGATGATTTTTTTATTTTTAGTGAATCATTTGATTTGCGTTTACCTAACCTTGATAGAGTGCTCAAATATTGTGAGGAGACTAACTTGATTCTCAATTAGGAGAAATGCCACTTTATGGTAGATGAAGGTATAGTCTTAGGGCATAAAATATCAAGCAAAGGAATTGAGGATGATAGAGCCAAGACAAAAATCATTGAGAAGTTACCACTTTCTACATCTATAAAGGGAGTTAAAGGTTTTCTAGGGCATACCTTTTTTTTTTATCAATGTTTCATTAAGGATTTTTAACTCATTGGCAAACCTTTAACTAAGTTATTGATTAAAGATGTGCATGTTGAGTTTGATGATACTTGTTTGAGTGCTTTTAAAAGGTTGAAAGAGGCACTAACTTCAGCCCCAATCATTGCACCTCCAGATTGGTCCCTGCCCTTTGAGATTATGTGTGATGCAAGTGATCATGCAATGGGAGCTGCTCTAGGCCAAAGAAAAGATATAAGACTTTATGTCATTTATTATGCTAGTAGAACTTTAGTAGATGCACAATTGAACTACACTACAACCGAGAAAAAGATATTGGCAGTGGTCTTCATTGTAGATAAGTTCCGTGCACATCTTCTTAGCTCTAAGGTTATCATTTATATTGACCATTCGACCATTAGATACCTTCTTTCCAAGAAAGATGCTAAACCTCGACTTTTTTAATGGGTGCTATTGCTATAAAAATTTGATTTGGAGATTAAAGATAAAAAGGAATCAGAAAATGTAGTTGCAGATCAATTGTCTAGATTAGAGAGACATGCAAATGATAGTAAGTAACCATCCATTAATGACAGTTTCCCTGATAAGTTTATTTTAGCTTTTCAGTACTTTATTACTCCTCGTTTTACTGACTTTGCTAATTATTTGGTAGGTGGTATTTCGCCCAATGACCTTTCTTATCAGTAAAAGAAGAGATTTTTGCATGAAGTCAGACAAAATTTATGGGAGAAGCCTTTCCTTTACAAAATTAAGGGAGATGGGTTAATTAAGCATTGTATTCCTGATTCAGAGGTGCATGATATTCTCTCCCAATGTTATGACTCAGTTTATAGAGGTCACTATAGTGCAAAAAAACAACTACTAAAGTGTTAGAGTGTGGATTTTTTGGCCTACTCTACTCGGAGATGCTAACAAGTATATGCTCTATTGTGATAAATGCCAACGCACATGCAACATTACCAAGAGGCATGAGATGTGTGGGGCATGGATTTTAGGGGTCCTTTCTACCTTCTTATGGGAATTGATTCATCCTTGTTGTTGTTGATTATGTATCTAAATGGGTAGAAATATTTTCTTCACCAACTAATGATGCCAAGGTTGTGATGAAATTCCTTAAGAAACTATGTACGAGGTTTGGGGTTCCTCGAGCCATTATTAGTGATGGAGGCTCAAATTTTTATAATAAAACCATTTAAGTCTCTGCTTAAGAAATATTGGGTACATCATAGGGTGGCAACTCTATATCACCCCCAGATGAATGGACAGGTTGAGGTGACCAACTGTGAGCTTAAAAAGATACTAGAGAAGACAGTTAGAACTTTAAGAAAAGATTGGGCTAAGAAGTTAAATGATACATTGTAGGTATTCCAGATAATGTTCAAAGTGCCTATTGGTCTCTCACCATATAGGCAAATTTTTGGGAATGTCTGTCACCTTCATATTGAGTTTGAGCATTGAGCTTATTGGGCAATAAAATTGCTAAATTTTGATATAGAAGTTGCAGGTGAGAATAAACTGTTGTAACTGAATGTGCTTGACAAGTTCAGGTTTCAAGCTTATGAAAATGCTAAGTTGTTCAAGGAGCAAACAAAGAAATGGCCTGATGCTCATATCCTTAAAAAGGTTTTCAGGGTAGGTGATTTTATGTTGTTATTTAACTCTAGATTACGGTTGTTCCCAAGAAAGTTGAAATCAAGGTAGAGTGGTCCATTTCAAGTGGTACTTATTTTTCCACATGGAGCTCTAGAGTTGATGAACACCAAAGGTGAGATGTTTAAAGCTAATGGACACCAATGCAAGTTATATTATGGTGGCTTAATGCCTTAGGAGAAGGCTAGTCTCGTTTTACAACCACAAACTCAACATCGAAAATAAGATGGAGTTGGTTAAGCTAACAACCTTAACTTAGATCTATTTACATTTTTTGAATTTATTTAATGTTATTTTAGTCCTTTAGTTTGAGTTTTATTTAGCTATGATTGCTTATTTTATTTATTTTTGCTTATTGTGTATTATTTGTCTATGCTTGATTTTCACATTGAGGGTAGTATGAAGATTAAGTGTGGGGGGAGGGTTTGGCATTTGCATGTGGTTAGCATTTTGATAGATTTTATTTTCATCTTTAATTTGGTTTTAATCTCTTTTGGTAGCCCTTTAAGATTGATGTTTAGGAAGTGTAGTTATTGAATGTTGCATATACACACTTGAATTTTTTTCTATCTATCATTATGATCAGCTAGATACATTAGATGTGATTTTCTTGAACATGTATGATAATATCCTTTTAATGCTTAATTTGTGATTTTCAAGCTAGATTGATAACTTATGGTTAAGGACTTTTGATATTTTAATGAACTTAATGCTTACTTTTCTGTTGAGTGATCAAATTTTATGATTTGATGTTTGAGAAAGATGTTTGAAAGTAGAACTAAATTTTGATCTTTAGTTTGCCTTTTGGGTTTAACACATAATATGGTAGCTCTATTAAAAAAAGAAAAAAAATAAAAATTTTCTTATATTAATGAGCTAAAATATTGATTTTTATATCATTTGATGCTCCAAAACTACTCCAATGCTCTAAAAAGAGTATAAGTATCTAAAGGACCCATTCGATGGTATCTACACTTAACAGTGTGGGAACGACGGGGGATACTAGGAGTGGAAAGAATAGTAAGAAAAAAAAAGCAAAAGTATATAAATAGATAGTGCTACCTTTTGTGTGTTAGAAACTAGAGTTGCTAAAAATTAAGACAAATGTTCTATTTCTTTTGTTTTTCTTGGATGTCAATTTATAAATTTTTTAGAATTCAACTTAAAAGTTCTCTCTCCACTTAGTAATTATTATGTCCTTAACTTTGAGTTATCAGTTTAGTTTGTTGTCATAAGCTTTGTATTAATTGGAGGTTATTATGTATGGCGAGTAAAGTTTGTCAACGTGTTTAATTCATTATGTTGATAAGCGTTCTTATGTGTTTTACTTGAGGACAAGCAAAGGTTTAAGTGTAGGGGTATTTGAGTAGAGTTAAATGTTGCATATTTTTAGCTCATTTATATTTACTTTAAATATTTATTTTATGGAAATATGGGCTAATTTGTTGGTTTTTATGAATTAAGAGTAGACAAGAGCATAAAGTGTAGCTTGAGAGTTTTAGGCTTATTCGGCCTCTATGATTCGGTAAAGATTTTAACATCCTTAGAGTGTCCTGAATGAAAAAAGAGGTCTTACAAACATTTTAAGTAGACATCTTAAGCTTTCCAAATTGAGCTAACTTGTTAAAATCCGAGTTCATTTGAGTTTGTACATCTTGAGTCAAAGTCAACATATATAGCTTTCATTTTAGGATGTACAACTCTTAGTATTTTAGCAATATCTTGAGCTATAGAGGTCCAATTGAATTGATTTAAGATGTTTTAGAAAGATTACTTCTATAGCTATAACGTTTATAAGGAGCTCAAGCTCTAATTCTATGTCTATCAATGTGACAATAAGGTAACAAATCAGAGCTAAAAAATAAACTGCTTGACACAGCCGTGCATGAGAGTAATTTTAGTAGAAAAGTCATTTTAGAAGTAGGTACAACCGTGTGCAACGGTAGGAACTTTTTAGGAAAGTGTTTTTTAGGGTTTTTTTTGAAGGAATGCTATATAGTTAGGTTTTGCCTCTTTTAAGAAAGGAAGAGGAGAATATCATTTAAAAACACACAATAAACCTAGAAGAGCAAAAAGGAACCACAAGAAAGTGAAGATTGAAGACTCAAGATTCAAGAATAATCATAACTATTCATTCTTCTTCTTTTCTTTCTTATACTTTTTATTATGGGTTTTTCTTGTGAATTTTTTGGGATTAATAACAATATGTTAGGCTAAATATTTCTTTGCTAGGGGTTAATAATTCGAACATGATCTAAGTTTTCAATTTATTATACTCATTAGTTATTGCATATTGTGTTTATTATTCTTAATGCTTGGTATTGCTTAGCCGCTAATAACATAATTTTAATTGAAAATTTTCATTAAGAGATGGTAATTCTAATAAACCTATAAGCTCAAGTTTAACTTAACTCAAAATTAGAGATAAATTGAGTTGACTAAATTCCCTTTTGAGTTGTACTTTATAATTCATGATTTTGGTGTTTAAGTATTTAGATTACAATGAGAATTGGGTCTTTATTACCGAGATTGATAATTGTGAATTTAAATTAATTAATGCTTGAGAAAGATTGATTAATCCTTCAGGAAAACTCAGGATATGCATAGCTAACTGAGTAGTAAATTTGGGTAGCTTGGTGATTGTGAGGTGCTTTAATTCATAGCAATTTTATTTTATTAAATTGTGTCTTTGTTTTTAAAGAGATTTCTTGAATAAAAAATTTAGATTAATTTTACATACATTTATTTTTAGCCTTAGACAACAAGAGGTTAGTGAATAAGTGATTGGATTAAAATCTCTGTAGGATGATATCTTTTGTACTACTTGTTGTTACCATGCACTTGCAGTTCACCCACAACACTTTACCAAAAATTACTCAAAGTTTACTTACCCTTATCCAAAATCCTCCAAAGACTTAAACAAAAGAAAATTCTCAAGCCTTTTTGAACCAAAACCACTACCAAACCCTTTACCTACACACATGAACCTTAGCCTTTTTTGTCATTACCACTAAATGCCTGGACACACAGTAGACAACTACCTTACCTTAAGGAATTGAATTCAAGATCTTATCTATTTCAAAAAATTGAAGATCTAAAAAAATGCCCTAATGTCAAAATCAACCCTTGCCCTAATTACTATAATGTACCCCCACCTGTAACCTATGGCATCTCTTTGAGACAACTAGATGCATGTGTGGAACAATCCATCAAAGTAATCCAAGAAAGTGAGAAAGAGAAATAAGAAAGGGAAGAAAAAGAGTTCCTTAAGGTGCAAGAAGCCAAAATCTTAATTTTGATTTATGACTCAAGTGATGATGAGTAGGATCCCTCCCCATATGACTACATCTTAATCCCTTTTATGAGGAAATTTAGACATTAAGGACCCTAATCTCTTGTTTATTAGTTCAAACAAAGCTATGTGAAAACTTTGACCCCTTGAAACAATAACAAACAAGCAACAAAGATTATAGAAAAGGCGCTGTAAGCACCTAATTTCTGGATAATTTGAGTTTGGTTGTGACAGAAAATCCAATGATGAGAATTGACTGTGAAATTAAATTTATTAAATCTTATTTATTGGCTTTAAACTAAATCGTAAATTATTTAGGACCTATTTTAAAATTTTATTTAATTTTTTTAAAAAAATAAAAATATATAAATAAATTTTCAAAAAATATAAAAAAATAAAATTTTCAAATTTTTTTTTTAAAAAAAAAAAAAGGTGTAACCAAATGGCCATTTTTTTGAATTTTTTTAGACAGTGTAACCGAATTGCCACGAATGGGCCAAAGGCCACACAATTTAATCAAATTCGTTCAGACGTTAATTGGCTTGAAGTGGCCATTCAATTAAATTCGTTCACGTGAATTTGTAAGGTGGATTTTCATATTTTTTATTTTTTTTATTTTTTTATTTTTATTTGATATATATTTATTTATCAGATAAAGATTAAAAATAAATTATTTTCTATTATTTTGTGTCAACTTAAGGTTATAGGGATATTGTGTTTATAAATAAATGATTTTCTTTTCACAAAGGGAGGAGATTTCGAAGTTTTTATTTTTGTCTTTACCTTTCTAATTTTAGCCATGAGCCAAAACACAGTTCCTTTTCTTTTTATAGACGACACAAAAAGTCACAGATTTCTCTATTAAGGTTGATCATCTTATGAGGTGAATCAATACTGCATCCATCAAATTATCTCTTCTTTTACTCTTTTCTATTTATTTTGTCTGATTATTTTTATTTCATTTAATTTAATTTTTTAATTACTAATATTTATTTTTTTTCCCGTGTTTGTGTTTATGATTATGGATGGAGTTACATGATGAACACACTATGGAGGAATATCATCAATAGAGAAAATTCATAACCAAAGTCGTAGAGTCAAAACTAGCCTTTTAGTTTACGTAGTTTATTTTATTTTTTGTATTTATTTTTATTTCAATATTTTTATTTTGGATTATATTTAATTTTTATTTTTATTTGGTAGATCATTGTAATAACTCCAATAGTGGGATAGTGAAATATTGTGTTTTATTTTTTCTGTTTAATTGGTTAGTAAAATAAGGGTTATTTGGTTAAGCAATTAAAATCAATGGCTGTGGAGATAATTAAAGTTTTTTTTTTTAAAATTCAATTAGATTTAGGAGAATAGATTAGGGTTTTTATTTGTTGTTATTTATTTTGGGCTTTTATTTATTTGTTTTAAGTCCATTTTTGTTGTTTAGTTTTTTTAGTTTTAATAACTTAATTATACTTTAGGCTCATTTTGTTAATTAGCCCAATTAATTAAATAGGTTCATAATTTAATATATTTAGGATTACTTAATTAAAATGAATTTATGCCCATAATTAAATTAGATTTTAGGCTAGAATGCATTTAGGCCCACTTAACTAATTTAGGCATAAGTCCATCTTAGTTTAATTAAAATTAATTAGATATAGCCCATTAATTAAGCCTATTTCCATAAATTATAGACTTAAGCTCAAAAAAGAATTAAAAGATGTAGAATTAGGCCCACTAATTCAAAAGCCATTTATAATTAGTAGACTTAAGCTCATTCTCTAGAATTAAAATACACAGATTTAGACTCATTTAAATTAAAATTAAATAGGAATTAGGTCCATCAATTTTTAGGCTCACTTATAAATTAAAATATATAGACTTAGCCCATTTAATTAAAAACAATGTCAATTAGATTAATTTAGGGATTATTGGCTTAGAATGAATGCAGTGTTTTTATATTTTTCATGGGATTAGTTGCCTTAAAGTTGATTGTAAACTAAGGGTTTAATATGAATTTCATGTAAATAGAGAATAAGATAGTAATTAACAAAGTAATTCCAAAAGAACATGAGACTAAAAGAAATTGGTATTTTGTGCCTAGAATTCTCTCAGTGTAGTTTTAACTTTCTTTTAGAGAATCAAGTTACCCCCACTTTCGAAAGTTGTCCCGGTTCTTACCTTATGTGGCAACTCCTCATCTCCACACCATTTCTCTGTATTATGGTAGTGTGTCCCCTAGAGTCATGAACTCAAACATTGTCGTGGTTACCAAAAACTTGCACGAGCACTAAACCTTGCCGTCTACAGTGTGACTCCACTAAGGATAAGAGATATTGATTCTGCTTGTGTTCTTTAGGATTATTTTATTAATTATTATTTTATTCTTGTATTCATTTTTGCATGTCTCTATAAATCGATAGCATTGATTTATAGTCCCTTGATTCCACTAGATTATGAGATTGTAAGTTAGCCAACCATCACTCTTAGCCTTTACTTGATCAAAGAAGATGTGTCGGGCCAATCTAACCTGGAGGCACTTATTCTCAAGTAACTAAAAGATGCTAGGCTCATCTGACCTTGGCCTATAACCCAAATCCTTAAGGGAAGCATCTCCTTAAGGGAATATTAGGCAATTTCTGTGAGCGCTAGGTTCGCAACAAGTAGTAAAGTTCGAGTATCGAGTAACATTCCCATAAGGAGATTGATACCAAGTACCAGCCATAATTTTATTTCCACAAGCTAACAAAATAAAATTAATTTGAAATGAAATAATAAATTACTAGCAAAGATAGAATCTAAATGAAAAATATTCCTTTTAAAAATTCAATAATAAAAAGCTAGAGTCCGGATTCGCTTTACTAGCTACTACTCAAATTACATGATTAAATCTCAATTTAATTTGTTAATACAATCAAGGTAAATTACTTAAATTACCTAAAGTCTCTTTCGAGTGCATGTAAGTATACCAAAGTCAATTACAACCTAGTTTCATAGTCATATTAATTAACTAAGGCTTATTATGTTTTTCAGCAATTTAACACTCCCCAAAGGACTCATCTACTTTTGTGATCGAGGATCCTAAGTTTCACATGTTTATGAGCTAACAGATCATCCATCTTTCATTGACTCTAATCTATTCATAGACATGCATTCAATCAGGCATAAAATTAAATACAAGAACAAATAAAAACACCTGTAAAATTGACTGAATATTAATTTATTGAATTAAAAAAAATCCAAACAAGCGATAGTCTAGCTATACGAATCCAAACTCTAAGTAAATTAGTTACATATGATGAAAGTTTTCAAAGCCAAAGATAATATAAGAATGAGAACAATTCTTGTTGAACTTAGTTTATAATGAATCTCCCTTCTCTTCTCTTTCTCAAAAAAACTCTGAATAATGAATGGATGATTAAATGATGCCCTATGCTTGATATCTTCCTCTTTTATAATCAATCCTTGCCATAAAACTTCCAAATTTATAATTCAAAATGAAACAAGGAATTTTTCTAGGTTGGTATGGCCTGTCACATGGTCGTGCCACTAAGCCGTGTGAAGCTCTATGATGTGAGCACAGGGGTGAGCATGATCATGTTAAAGAGGCATGTTGATTGTAGGGGCCAAGGCATGCCCGTGCTCGTAGGTGTGTGGTCATCCCTTCAATGCACGACCTAGTGTATGATCGTGTACTAAAATATGCTCATTTCTTTGATTGAGGTTCTAATTCTTCCAGAAGAGTGCACGACCACGAACGTGGCCCGTGTTCACAGATATGTTGGGCAATCTTGGATGCACAGCCTCTTACATGGCCGTGCATTGGAATGTGCGCATCCTTCACTATTATCCAAGAGAGAGCACAGTTAGCAAGATTCGTGTATACGATAGTGATGAATATTATAGACACATGAGCTAAAGAATACCCATATACAGGACAATATAGAGAGCTTCCAAGTAAACATGGTATGTGATATGGTCGTGCAAAGGCTCAACTTCTTACACTACACGCATACACTTAATTAGACACTAAAATGTATTCAATTATCAAAGAAATAAACTCAAAATATGCAAATTTAACTTTACGATGCAATTTAATGAAGTTCTACTAAATGCAAGTGAAATTAATAATGATTAAATAAAACTATAATAAAAATAACCTAAAACCAATTAAAATGTCCTTAAAATCAAATGCATAAATATCACACATCAAATCCCCCCACACTAAACCTTTGCTTGTCCTCAAGCAAAATTTACAAGAACACTTATTAATGCAACGAACCTAGTACATTGACAGATTTCAAAATGCCTATCTACCATAATCTTGAGTTAATATAAGACTTATAAATCAAAATTAAATTGATAACTCAAGGTCAAAGACACAGTGAAGAGCGAACTTAAGCGTTGAATTTCTGAAAACATACACGTTGATAATCAAGAAAAATGAATGCAAGCGATACTATTTTTGTAACTTCATGCAACCTCTTGATTCTGTCATATAAAAAGATAGTAATATTTTTTATTTTATTTTTCTAGCGAGTGTATTTTATGCTTCATCTTGCTTTAATCTTTCCAATATTTTCTTCTCACTTTCAGTAAGCCCCCGCCATTCTTGTATTGCTAAGTATGGATACTATTAAGTGAGTCCTTTGGATACTCATACTCAAGTAGGGCATCAGAGTAGTTTCAGAGCATAAAAAAAAATCAAGATCTAAGCATTTGCTCTACAAAAGAGAGATTTATTTATGTATATGACTTATTATCATGCATGTGCTAGTTTTAAGGGTTGATTAAGAGTTAAAATTTGAGTATCAGTTACAAACGCTTACTATCAACTCATAAGATTTACTTATTCAAAAGCAAGTAGGCATTAAATTTATTAAAATTTTAGAAGTCCTTAACCACAAATTATCAATCTAACTTAAAATTTACAAATTAAGCATCAACAGAAGATAATGAAACACGTACATTGAAATCACATTCGATATACTCTGCTCATCACAAGGATAAATTGTTAAAATTTAGAGTGTGAGTGTGCTAAATGCAAAAATGCAAAAATAGTATAATGCAAATAAAATATATACCCTCCCCCACACCTAGACAAGTTAGTGTCCTCAATGACTCAAAGAAATAAAATAAAGTAAAGAATAAAAAGAAAAACAACTTCCCTAAGCGCATGGTAGAGAACATAATGAACTGAAAATAAAAAAATGAGCCGAAAACAAAGAAACTAGGAAACAAGAAACAAATATAATAATTATGTTAAAAATAAATAGTAGTTGCAGTACATAAAAATTAAATACTAATGGAAGAAAATAAAAGAAATAAAATAAGAGTACTAAAATAGCAAAAAGAGATAAAAAGGCAACAAAAATAATAAAACTAGTCTTCGTGAGCATGTTCATCCTCCTCATTCAAAGCAGTGTTGGCACCATCAACAAGGGCGTCATCCAATGGGGCATCATCTGGGGCACTCATATCCTCCTCAGTACTGTCAAAGTCTTTAAAGCATGATCAAAGAGGCAAGTGAATGCCTTAGGCCTAGTAAAGTTGTTAAAGTCCATTGTAGAGCCATACAAATGTGGTAATGTGGAAGTGTTGAGTATGCTACATCTTATAAATGGTGAGCTCTAAGTCAAGTAGAGCAATAGTAGAAGAGGAAGTCTGGGAGGTAGTAATAGTGGCTGCGGTTAGAGCTAGGGTAGGGGGAGCATTGTGCTCATATGTAAGAGCATCAGTATGAGTGATGGGTGCATAAGGTTAGGCATCTAGCAAAATATAGCAGCCCTCATGCTCCTCAATAAGGTGGATGTTTCATATAACTTATAGGTTAACGGGTAATATGGAACATACTTTGGTGAGCCCAATTAAGAAGTTAAAAACTACAATCCCCTTAGCTAGCCTAGTTATATAAAACCCTCCACATAAAGCTCCCTTCTTTTTCCTAGCCACCCCTTCCATATACAGTGTAAACCCATAGCCTAAATGAGGAACTAGACCCTTATAGAAACACCAAAGGTAAAACAAGTCATAAGAAGTCACCAACCTAATGCTCTCTCTACCCCGCAAATAGTAAAAGTTATTAGTCTATGCAAGTAATGCAGGATTTCTTATAACAGTGCTCTTAGTCACTCTAGGGTCAGAATTGCCATCATCTAAATCCCTATATCTCTTTAATAAACAACAGGACTTTCATGTCCTATATCAATAATAGAACATTGATATTCAAGGCTGGAGATGAAGGTCTAGTCATAAAACCCATAGTGTAGGCTAAAGTTCAGAGAGTTAGAGGAAAAACATTCACCACCAATCTAAATTGTACAGTTTCTAGTTTAGCAAAGGAAACCGATTTTTTCTCATAATAAAAGGTGGATAAAAATTCAAGGAAAAGTTCACGGTAAACAGGTTCGTGAATTTGGACAAAAAAGTCCCATTTAGAAGTTTCAATCATGTTCCTAATAGTGTCACCCAAACTAATTTCATTTAGTTCCCCTAACATAAAATAATAATTGAGATGGAAAGGTAAAGGAGGGAGACTATTAAACCTTTTTTTTATGTGTAGTGCACCCAAATTGGAGAAGAGGATGCAAAGTTGTTGATGAAGAACTTGAAGCTAATACATGTGCACTGCGTTTAGGGGCTGATTGTTGCTCAGTGTAATGGCATTTTGAACGGCCAGAAGGGTTCTTAGTGTGCACTATAGTGGGAGATAAATGACAAGATTGATGACAATAAAATGAGAAAAGAAAAATAAAATTGGAGTCAAAAGGAAGGAGAAAAAGATAGGGAAAAGAAAATGATAATGGGAGGTTATAAAGAAAGGGGGAGAAGTTGAAAAGGGAAAGAAAAAATGAAAGAATTTGAAAAATAGAAGAAAATAACTGAAGAAAAGAGTGGCAGCTAGGTTAAATTTTATGTCTACAGCATCACATGATCATGTAGGGGATCATGCGAGCAACCATGCTACAAAGGAATGGGAGAGCACGAGCATGTAAGAGATTGTATGAGAAACCGTGCTACGATATATTTCTTAAAGTGGAATTGCACACAATCATGTTAAGGACCGTATGCGGAACTGTGTGAAATGAATTTGATAGACACGGTACAACCGTGTTTACTTATAAATGGTTATTTAAAAAATGAGCACATGGTCATGCCGAGAACCGTGTGCACAACCATGTGCTCAAAATTACAGGACATGGTTAGTGGCATGGGTATTCGTTGGACCGTGTGAGCTTCGGTCTGATTTAAGTATTAAATGCACATGATCATATGATAGATCTTGTGCATAATCGTGCCCTCAAAAGTGGGTAACACGGGTCTTGGCATGGCTGTGATGGCAGCTATGCATGTTTATGGATTTTAAGAGCAAATAGTACATAGTCATGCAAGATACCATGCGTAGGTGTGTTCCAGACATTAAATAGCACGGTTATGTGCGATACCATGTTCACACTTATGTGGGCTTCTAGATTGATTTAAAGTATACATATAATTGGAACACAGTTAAACACATGGGCATGCAACTATTAAAAATGGGGAACATACCTGGGCACGACCGTTAGCATGGCCATGCCTTAACTTGTGTTATCTCTATAGTTGCAGAATCTTGAATGTATATAATGCTTAAATCTTACTGAAACTCTATTCCTCTATGCCTGATGGTCCTAAAAAAACTATAAATAAGAAAAATAGAATAAGAATAAAAGTGAAAAAGAAAATTGCTAAAAAAAGTAAAACTAAATTGGTTGCCTCCCATTAAGCACTTTTTTAAAGTCATTAGCTCGACTTTGCTTTGCTAGTGGATCAGACTAAGTTAAGGAGTATATATGATGCACTTGCTGGGATAACTTCATTGTGGAAGTAGAGCTTCATCCATTAACCTTGAATGCTCTAGTGTTTTTACTCCAAACTTCCACTACTCAATAAGGATACACTTACTTGACAATAAAGGGGCTTCACCATTTAGACTTAAGTTTCCTTGGGAATAGCTTAAGCCTTGAATTAAATAGAATTACATGGTCCCTTTCTTTAAAGTCTTTCTTCATAATGTGTTTTTCATGCCATCTTTTTGTTCTTTCTTTATAAATCTTGGTGTCATTCATCAAATTTTGACTGTCCCCAAAAAGGTCCAGTGATGAAAATATCTCCCTAAATATGACAAGTGTATGTTCATTCGTACTGCCTCTGAAGTGTGTTGTGAGTCTGAAAAATTAGAACCGAGCCTCTAAATAGCAAAATTGACCCCCTCATTAAGTTACACCACGATTTCATGAACTATGAATTATTGGAGTGGTAAGTCACTCGTTTTGAGCAAACGTTGCTCAAAATGAGCAACTCATCAGAACGGTGCTCGACTCATGAGACTGAAGTTTCACTTCGCAAAATCAGAAGCCAATTTTGACAAAACGGACATAAAAAACACATCTGTAAGCCCTAAAACCTTCTGAAAGTGACCCCAGAATAGTGCGCGTAATCCCGAGAAGTTGCGTGGGAGAAAATTTGTAGCGCATGACCATACCCGAATATATTTTGCTCATGCGTAAAAATGGAAGTCGAATTTGACAAAACGGACATCAGAAACACGTCCGGAAGGTCCAAAACCCCTAAAACACCCCTAAAATAGCGTGATCGGAGCCCAGGAAGGCCACGTGACACGCGCAAGAGCACATGATCACGAGGCCGAGCGCATGATCATGTGCCCCTGTACGTGTGCACACATGCAAAAGCACGCACACATGTGCCTTGGAACACGTGATCATGTATTTTTTGACATGGTTCCCTCCATTTCAATAACGAAAATACCCATGGTAAAAGCAAGAGAGAAAAAAGTAAGAGCCAAAAAGCAGACGCACATACTGAAACACTATCGAATTGAAGACTTAGGAGTCCCAATTCACACATTTTTAGCCTACTTTCTACTTTTTTTGTAGGATTTTTAGACCGCTTTTGAACCAAACCCACACATCTTTGTTAAAGCACGCTTTAAAGGTATACAAATTTGCATCACACACATCATTTTCAACCTCTCGACAAGGACAGTTTGAAAATCCAATGAAGCTAAAGCTTTAAAAAACACTAAACGAGCTCAGTCAAATCTGAGGACTAAATAATTATTTTTGCATGGTTATTTTACTTTTTTGCATTTTACTTTTATCATCACCAGTAGTTGAGAAATTGTTGTGATTGTGTGGTAAGACTGGTAATTTGCATGTTGATTGAATAATCTCTGCTTTGCTTTGTTCATCATTTTGCATCAATATGCATTCAATAAACATGAAAGCTCCTTATCTAAGCTAGAGCTTCGATATTACGGTCCAATGATGCAATCATTATTACTTACTATTCATCTCATCATTTAGAAATGCTTTATAATAATAATTCCTGCAAGAGCATAAACTACGTGCATTTATTTGATCATTCATGATACATCAATCATCTTCATTGTGCTTACATGCTATTCTAATGGATGAATAGATGGAATCGCACATAGTTGTGTTAACCTCTGTTTTACAGGTGTTTTCTAGATTAGGACTAGAATTACATTTCCACAATCTTCTTTTCCTTTTCGAATATATTTACTAGGAAAGCCTCATAAATAATTATGCTGAATTTCTTGTACTTTTCATCATTATTAATGTGCATATATGAATGTGTATACATCAACTGTTATTACCAAAACTAGGGTGTTGCGGTAGGCATATATTGAGTATTATAATGAGAAATAGTCAGAAAGTAGATGAGATCTCCTGGGTTCAGAATCTCCACTGGGGACAATGCTCATTGGGTGACCCGATGTCGTCCCTCTCATCCTTTCTTGGTTTTTTGAAAACTAGGTGGCGACTCCAAACACAAAGCGTCTCCTTTTCCCGAAAATGGAATGAATGTCCCATCCGACAAAGTTGCCATGTCCCTCAGAATCAAAAAAATGTCCCTAATGCGGAAAAAGGTCGCTTACAGTAACGACTCCACTAGGGACTCTAGTTAGAGAGATCGATTCGAGAATGACTATTTCTCATTACATGATACTCAATCATATGGAGCCCTTCACCATTGCATTTGCACAACACAATCACACGTGCACTCTTGGTCCCTATTAGCCGATAATGACGGAAAGTGATCCACTATGGTTCCACACGAGTCATAGGGTGACTGATTCAGATTTGTCACCTTTAGCCTTTACTTGTTGTTTCACTAGACTCATCTGACTAGAGTCTGTGACCCAAGTCCTTAAGGGGGGTGACTTGAGTTATCAAAAGAATGCTAAACTCACTGACCGGAGTCTGTAACCCTAGTCATAGGGGGCATTCTCGCTAAAGGAGCCCTTAGCCATATACCCTCGACTCAGCCCATGTAAATACACCAATAGAAATCTCAACTAGGATCCCAACTAGCTTTGTATGCTAGCTCTAGTGCCATCCGTTTGACCTGACATTCAGAAATTCTATGTCGCTTTTAGTTTCCATCATCGATTGACGTCATTACATCTATTCTCACAGACTACTCACACTTAGATTGTGTGATCCTTGTTTACCTTGCATAAGCCCGATGTGTATAGAATGATAAGAATCCTTCACCTCAGTATGAATAGCCTATGATAATTGATGAATAGTGACATCCTTCGATGACAGAACCTACAAGCATCATCTATTTGTCCTTATCAGATCAAATAAATAGGTCAGGAATTCAACCAGATTATAGACATTTGTGTTGAAAGAATCAAATTGTAAACTATTAAACAATGCTTTTATACCTCTTGGTAAATGTATCAAATATCAATGTAGGGACATAAAACTGGACCCCTCTTGTTGACTATAGCCCCTACACACACGTGCGTGTAAGGAATATAGACGCTATTTGTGACCCAACGACTAGTCCTCACATTAACATTATACGATTACCTTAAGTGCATTTAAGCATTGTTCTTTAGTTTACTTTTTAATTCTCATCAATACAAATTGAAATAGCCTAGTATGAGAGTGTAACCATAGTCCCCTACTGACTATCGGGTCAAAACCCACCTAGGAAAGAGATTTAATAACCTTGGGGACTGATAAGGTTGGAAGCAGGAGCTTGCTTGTGATTGGTTTGTTCCTTGTGTAGGAAAACTTAATAATCTCTTACATAATCAGCATCAATGACATACATATAGAACAAAATATACTAACCACATCTTTTGCAGCCATCTGCATCCATCATAATAAGACTATGCATGAGCACATCATGCATACATGCTAATCGTATTCTTTTGTAGTGCATCCCATGCATGCATCATTCATCATTTATTTATTCTATCTCACTAATGCGCAGTAAATGAGATCTTAACATGGGTGATTCAGAAGATACTTTATGTCAATAATTTGAGGATAAGCTGATAAAGGGGATTTCGAAATTGCTTACTGATGGCACCATAGCAGAAATCCTCCTAGCCCAAATCAAAGCCACTAATGTTCAAACCAGAAACTCCCCAGAGGGAAACCGTGCTACTACTCCTATAAATGAAGCATCTGCATCTCTCTACCTGCAAGAAGACAGAGGAAAGGGTGTCCTTTATACTCCTATACAAATTGAAGATGATGATGAGTATTATCGTGCCTTTAAAACACCTCAATAATAAGCTACTAAGATTGCTGACTTGACTAAACCTGAATCAGCAAGGGAGGTCAAACTGTTAGCCAACAGGATGGTTCAGTTGGAATTCGCCTTCAAGGATAAGGGGTCTCATGAATCTAAAAGCTTTACTGATCTAACTCTGTTCAAAGATGAACTGCTTCCTAATGACTTCAAATTACCAAACTTTGCCAAGTTTGATGGAACTGGGGATCCAAAGGTCCATTTAAGGCAATATGCCACCTTTATGGTTGCTACTAAGTTTACAAAATCATAGATTGTCCAATTCTTCTTGACTTCACTAGAAGAGGGACCAAAAGTATGGTTCTTTGACCTTAAGGATGAGATCAAGAGTGACTGATTGCTGTTGACTCAGAAATTCATCAAGCAGTATGAATACAACACTTAGTTGGATATAACACTCAGAGATATGGAAACTACGAAATAGAAGTCTAGTGAATCTTTCTCTGATTATCTTGCAAGATGGCGAGCCAAAGCTGTAAAGATGAGAAACCGTCCTCTGGAGGATGAGTAGATAGAATTGATAATCAAAGGGTCATTACCCCATTTCAAAAAATAGATGATCTTTGCCCATTACTTTGATTTTCGAGAACTTCATCAAACTGGAATTAGAGTTAAAGATGAGGGAACCCAACAACCAATAAACATTTTCTGCTGAAACACTCAAACCAACACCTAAAATCAAAACACCTTCACCCGAACTGCTGACATAAACCAAATTCAACCAGCCACTTTCAACCCACCATCTATCAATGTCATCAACAAACCACCTAGAAGGTTTTCCAACTTCAACCTCCCACTATCCAAGGTCTTCCAAAGACTCCAGTAAAAGAACCTCCTACAACCAAGAGAACCAAAACCACTATGAAGTCCTTTTCTTCCTCAGATTGACCAGAACCTATTTTGCCACTTCCACCAAATGCCCGGCCATGCTACTGATACTTGCAGAACTCTAAAAAATGTAATCCAAGACCTCATTGACTTAGGAAAGATTGATGATCCTGAAAGACGACCTAATGTCAAAACCAACCCCTTCCAAATTACCGAGCCATGCCTCCACCAACAATCAACACAATCTCATCCGGCCTGCCCGAAACCTTTATCGAACAATCAATCCAAGCAATTTAGGAAACTCCTGAAGAATAAGAAGTTAGAGCAGAAAAAGAATTCTTAATGATCTCAGAAGATGAATGATGTGAATCCAAGCCCAAGTTCATGGTCCAATAACTTCCAAGTGAGCAATGATGCATTTAAAGTCTAAGAAGGCCCAATGACAAGATCAAAATCAAAGAAATTATAGGAGGCTTTAATTGGACTCATTCAAGACATATGGAAGGCTCAATATAAAAATACAATTCAAATCAATTAAGGACAAGTGGAGGCCCAAAGAATTATGTTTACATCATTAAATCAAGTAGAAAATGCACCAACAACTAATCCCTGAGGCATTTTTTGACGTTTTGGAGAGTTACAAAGAGTGTTAATGCAAAAAATAACACACTTCTCCAACCTAAAACATTTTCTTAATTATTTAAACATCCTAATAAATTAGTAAGAAACATCTTTGAATGTATTAACATTTGGGAGTTATTCATTTATGTTAAATATGGTTGCTGAGAGTTATTTATTACAATTAGTGGGTTTTTAATATAATAAAGAGTTGTAATGAATAGTTGTAATCCTATGTTTTAATATCTAGAATAGGTATGTGTGCTTGGCTTTATTTTCTATATAAATAAAGCCATTTCTTCTTTATAGGGCAGAATACATTTGAATAAAATTGAATTTCTTTGGAAGGAAATTTGTTTTTAAGTTCTTGTATGAACTTTGTGACTTATCAAGCATTGTTTAGCTTGTGGCGTCAAAATCCAAATCTTTGCCTTCTTCTTTACTTATCAAACTCTTTTGTTTGTGGCGTAGGAAGATTACAAAGTCTAATTTGAACTTTTATCCTTGCTGGTAAAGGGGTGAATTAGTTTATCTCCATTCTTATCTCAATTCTTGAACGGTCCTAAACATAAAAATTGTTGGAGGGTGTTAGATTCTTCATCACAACTTATCATAGTTCTTAAACTATTGGGGAGTTTGTGTGTTGTAACTAATGATTTCCATCCTATTTGGTATCAGAGCTTTGACTCAAGATTGAGGTTTACTTATCAAACAACAACACTTTATAAATTTTTTTGTGTAATGGTAGTAATTAGAATGGTGACACAAATCAAAATACAAAGATCATAAATATTTGATTTTTATTTTTTTTATATGCACAACTTTTTTTTATTTATTTTTTTAAAGAATTTTTTTTATTTTTTTATATGCACAAAATTTATAATAAAGAATAAGACAAGAGACTTGAACAAGTTTCACATAAGGATTTAAAAAAACAAATAGAATATGCAAACCTCAATCATGAGCCAAAGCTCTGATACAAAAATGATGGAAATCATTAGTTACAACACACAAACTCCCCAATAGCTTTGATACCAAAAATGATGGAAATCATTAGGTACAACTCACAAACTCCCCAATAGTTTAAGAACTATGATAAGTTGTGATGAAGAATTTAACACCCTCCAACAATTTTTATGTTTAGGACCGTTCAAGAATTGAGATAAGAATGGAGATAAACTAATTCACCCCTTTACCAGCAAGGATAAAAGATCAAATTAGACTTTGTAATCTTCCCGTGCCACAAACAAAAGAGTTTGATAAGTAAAGAAGAAGGCAAAGATTTGGATTTTGACACCACAAGCTAAACAATGCTTGATAAGTCACAAAGTTCATTCAAGAACTTAAAAACAAATTTCCTTCCAAAGAAATTCAATTTTATTCAAATGTATTATGCCTTACAAAGAAGAAATGACTTTGTTTATATAGAAAATAAAGCCAAGCACACACACCTATTCTAGATACTAAAACATAGGAT
>CATIWM010444000.1:0-11645 GCA_949671775.1 Mallotus repandus
AATAAGAATGGCAAATAAAGTGCCAAATTAATTTTATATATGAGAAATATAAGAAACAAAGAAAAAAAATCAGCATCAACATAAAAAAATTTATACCTTATTGACATCTGAATGCAGATGATCATAGGAAAAGAAAAAAAAAATATGATACATATAATTAACAAAGAAAAATCACAAAAATTAGTAAAAAAAAAAACTATACCTTATTGCCATCTAAATATAAAAATGTGAGAATGAACACTAAATTATAATATGAAAACTAAAGGGTTGTGAAATAAGAGAGAGGGTTGTGATTGTTTATTAAATAGGTGTTCATTAGTTTTTTTTAAACTAATAGTTATGTATGAGTATTTTTTTAGTTAGGACTTTAGAGTTATAGATGTATATTAACATTAAAACAATTAAGCGTAGATGTATTATACCTTTAAAGTTAGATCATATTAGAGCTTATTTTAAAAACTTTTTATTATTAAGTTCTATAAATTAAATAAAATTTTAATTTTGATGTTTAACTAATGAAAAATTATTTAGACTAATAAATAAAATTGATTATTTTTAAAAAATATATAATCTAATTATAAACTTTTAAAAGTTTTAAAGCCTACATAATGATTTTAGAAAAAAATTTAAAATTCTTTTAGTTTTTCTTTTGAATTTTTGAAAATTTTTTTAGTTTTAAAAATTTCTAGAATCAAGTGATATTTATATGAAAAAATCATCAATTTTATTCATAAATTTAATTTTAACAGTTCAATAATAAAATTTTATTCAACAATTTAATTTTAATGGTTGATTAACAAAAAAAATATTTAAATTAACGATTAAAATTGATGAATTTTTTTGAACTATATATCGCTTAATTGTAAAGTTTTAAAAAAATTTGGATTTATAAAAACTTTTAAGTAAATTTTAAATAAATTTTTAAGAAAAGTTAAAAATTACTATGTAAGCTTGAAAATCTTTAAAACTTTTATAATTAGGTGATACATTTATTATTGAAAAAAATATCAATTCATTTATTAATCTAAATATGTTTTTCTTAGCTAACCATTAAAATTAAAATTTTGTTTGACTTACAGAACTTAATTGCGAAAGTTTTTTAAGATAAGTTTCTATATGATTTAATTTTAAAAGAAAAAGTTCCTATTATGACAAAAAAAAAATTAAGGTCTAATGTTGAAGGTCTAATGTTGAGGGTCCAATTTGACCATTTAACCAAAAATAAAGAAAGAATCCCCTGTAATTTCATAACCCATCCTTAGAACATAAGAGTCAACATCATGTATAAAACAAACTGAAAGACACATGCCAACTATCCACTTGATTGTATTCCTAACATTTATCCATATTCTTAAACATATTTTTACAATGACAATTTTTTTAATGGGATAACAACATTTGTAGTCCTAAAAGTTATATACCTTTTACAATTAAGTCTTGAATGCTCAATTTATAACAATTAAGTTCTGCGAGTATTTAAAAATTTAACCGTTAGTCCTACCCCATTAATTCTAATAGATTGAGCATACGTGGCACTAATTTTACCCATGTGGCATCTATATAATGACCATGCTAGCCACGTCAACCGCCCATATCAGCTCATTCTTCTTTCATTTTCTTCAATTCTCATTTATGTATCATTCTTTTCTTAATTTATTCCAAAGATTTTTATCAAAATTCATATCTTCAATAAAATCATTTTCTCTCTGGTATAAATCTTGCTTATTAACTCCCAAGAATCTTAAAATTAACTAGAATCCCACCATTAATAGAATTTGACTTAACTTTCCTCAATTGAGCTCTAAATTCAACAACCTCTTTAATATAAGATATTACCTTCCTTATTTGAACTTGGTTTCTCATTTCCATCACCAGCCTCATATCATTGGTAAGTCATTTCACTCCATCCTACGTTGTACTTTCTCGAGTCTAAAACAACAACTAGCCATGAATATTTCTTTGTAAATTTTGTGCTTTATAATCTGCTATTGGAAATCATTAAAAAAAGAAAATTTCTAGTTCCTTTGATGTCATTGTAATTGCTTGTGTCTTCATCTTTTTAGTTTTACAACTTAACCATATTGAATTCATAATTTGTTTACTAGGGTTCAAAATCTAGGATTTGAAGAAAAATTGATAATTTTTCTACAAGTTGATGCAATCTTACATTGAAGATTTGTCTACAAGTGGCAATTATTTATCAAAGGAATGAAAGAGTTTAACAATGATTTCGGGATTGTGCCATGAGAAAGGCCATCAACATATAGGCTTTTAACTGAACAATCATGCAAATTAGCTAGAATTAATGGGGACCCTCAACCAAATCAATACTTGAAAGGGTTATGTCTGCACAAAGAGTGATAATTTAATTACTCTATCAAGGTTTTTTCTTTTAGATTTGTAGGAGAATGAATGTGTTTATCGTCGTATATAGGAAGAAAATTGAAGAAGAAGGAGAAAGATGGAAGAAGAATGAGCTAATATGGGCGACTGATGTGGCTAGTATGATGATTACTTGGATGCTGCATGGGTGAAATTAGTGCCACGTTTGTTGAATCTGTTAGAATTAGCAAGATAGGACTAACAGTTAAATTTTTAAATCCTCGCAAAACTTAATTATTACAAATTGAGCATTTAGGACTTAATTGAAAAAAATATATAATTTTTAGGATTGCAAATATTGTTATCCCTTTTTTAATTGAGTTAATATCAAAATTACATAATTTTTTTGATCCATGTGGCATTATCTATTTCAAGTTTTGAGCTATAAACATTATCTACGTTAATTGCTTAGTAGATGGGATATAAGTTATTACTGTCTATTATCGTCATATAATTACTTGTTGGACTTGGTTCCATTATATGTTCTAGTGATTTTAACTTTGATTTTAAATTGGTTTTGTGTGAGGTTAGGGAAAGTGAGCAAAAAAAGCTAAGGGTTTGTGTTTTATGGTTCATAAGGTAGGTCTAAACTAGTCTAGTATGGTAATCCACAATGGTCAGCACATAGTGTGCTCTATCATGAGTAGGTTCTTTATAAGGTCCCCATACATCAATATGCAAAAGCTTAAATGGTTATATGGCTAAGGTTTGGCTTAAGGTAAAAGGTAATCTATGCTACCTACATTTATGGAATACTTCACATAAATGCAAGATTTGTTCATTAAAAAATTCAAGCAACCTGTATGTTTAAAGGTATTTAAAAGTATGGCCCAATCTATTATGCCAAAGATTAATATAAAAAGACGATTCATTACTATTTAGAAAGGTACATGAATTTACAAAAGCTTGAATACATTATATGCTCTTATTATGTTTTCCACTCTCAATACATGTACCATCTAACATTTATGGGTTTCCCACTAGTTTTCCTACTACCAGAACCATATTAGTCTGCAAGGCTTGCAACACATAAAAGTTGAGTAAAAATAAAAATTTAATTTTAGTCGATTAAGCAAGTTTGCTAATAGATAACAAATTGAATATAAATGATAGTGTGAACAATGTATGCTTTAAACAAAGATGATCATTGAGATTTATGTTTCCAGTATGCCTAATAATTTTAGTTGTTCCATCAAGCAAGTAAACAAACAAAGTTTCTTTAGTTGGATTTAGAATCTTGAAAAGGGATTTTTCTGCACATATATGACTCGAAGCACCTATGTTAAGTATCCATGTTCCTGGCCTCAAATAATTAGTAGTACTTAACGCAATACTCAAAGCATGATTAGTTAATGGGAAATTACTTGCATAGTTATCGGCGTGTGCAAAATTCACATAGTTTCTTTCAACATAAAACTTGCCTTTAATCAATTTCAACAATTCCTGCTACACCATATTTACCAAGTCTGCTTTGCCTTTAGCCTTCTTGTTATGCTTTCCATCATTTGTGAAATCAAGAGGTGTATCAACCAAGTTTACCATTGCCTTTCTAGATGACTTTCTTTGTTACTCCCTCAACTCTTTGTACCACTCTAAATATCCATGAAACTTAAAACATGTTTTTCTCTTCATGTTATAGTACTTGTGTATTTTTTTTCTTTGTCATTTTTGTTGTCATCTCCTCATTTCATAGTACCTCTATTCCTTCCTTTCTTTTTATATATCTAGCTGTTACTTTATGATTTCAACATTAAAGCACTTGCTTCCAATACATTAATGAAAATAATACTTACTTCCCTTTGTTTTTCAACTCTTAAAATCATAGAATAAGCCTTATTGACTAAAGACAATGGATCCATGAAAAGAATTTGATTTTGGACATGGTTATTCATTAAGTCCCATTAAAAATTGTATTAATCAATTAAAAGCACTCAAATTTGTAAACTCTTTTATTGCTCCATAAGTACATAATGGAAGTGGCATTAGACAGATCAATTCGTCCCATAACTTTTTTAGTCCGGCGTAATATTTAGCAACAATATAATTTCCTTAAGATATTGAGCTTATATCTCTTTGTCTTTAATACGACAATGGCCCGTTACTCTCACCAAACTGTTCTGCAATTTCATCCCACAAGCCCGTAGCTGAAGTAGTTAGAGAAATGCCTCTACAATATCTTTTAAGATTGAATTCAAAATCCAAGATGTCACTATGTAATTAACTTTTGTCCAAAGCTCATATTCCTCTTTTCCTTCTTGTGGCTTTATAATTCGTCCATCAATATATCCTAATTTTAATTTTGCTCTCTAAGCTATCTTTTTAGATATACTCCATGTTAGATAATTGTTTCCATTAACTAGTGTTGTAACTAACACCATACCTGGATGACCCGAGCTGTGCAAGAAGTACGAATCTCCATTTTGATTATAAGTAACATCTCTGGCCATGGCAGTCCTTCTGGTTATACCAAACTCGAGAGTAGCATCGCCCTCTCATTCCATGGTAAATGTTTTAAAATCAAAATTTATTTATGGATCAGTATACTCTGATACCATGAACAAAAATAAATGTAGATTTGAACAAAAGTAAGAGAAGGTCATTTCAAGAGGGAAAATAATTTTTCTATCTTATTCTAACTATTGCAATAAGAGTAAATATATACAAATATAAGAACTTGCCCTTCAAGCATAAAAGCTTCCACAACCGATATCAAATTTTACTAATAAACGAATTTACAACTAATGCATATAAAATAAATAATCTAGTGGGAAAAGAATATAATAGTGATGATAGGTAGGCTCGACTTCATATAATTCTTAGCAATTATATGACTAAAACATATGATAGTAATAGGCAGTAATATCTTACAGATTTTTTCTTTTGGGCTTAAGAACTATAGCCTCTATTACAAGAATACCATACATAATCTATCGTGCATTATCATTTAGTCTAATATTTAATTAATGTGATTTTGGCATAAAAGTCAAACCACTTTGTTATACTCTATTATAAAATATATATCACATATCCAATAATATCAAATAAATAGGTCAAGTAAAAATTTGTTAACAAATTTCAATTAGGATTTCAAGAATTACCTTATATGAATGCTATTTGCTGATAATTTCTTTGAATTCTCATTTATGGAAACATTTAGAGTGTCCTTTGTTGCATCCAAATTTTGCTTCAATGAGTCATTTTCTTGGTTCAATATACAAATTTGATCATGTCAGTTAGGTAGCAAAGAAATGCTTAGAAGTTGTCAAAGGACAAAACAAATAAACCATGACAAAAACTTACATCAACAAAATAATTCCTTATTGATGTCGAGTGTTAGCACAACTCTACAATTGTATGGATCGTGACAAGTAGTAAAGTGATAAATAGAGTATCATTCCCTCGAGAAAAGGGTACTAAGTACTAACTGTAAGTCAATTTCCCTAGCTAAAAAAATTAAATTAAATTGCAAGAATTAAATTAAACAAAGTAAACTAATTTGTCTACCCTAATTAACCTAAATTAAATAAATAGAATGAACTAGAGTTTGGGTTTATTTCACTAGTTAGGACTTGAATTACGAAATTAAATTAAACTATTTCATTGATTACAGTCAAGGGTAAATTATTCTATATTGCCTAAAGCCTCTCAAGTATGCTAAGATTAATTACTAATCTATTTTATTAGTCAATAGTTAATCAAAGCTCATTAAGTTCTTTAATAGTTTAGCACTCCCCGAAGGATTTGCCTACTTTCATGGTCGATCTTCTTAAGTCTTATGAGTTAGAAGCTAGCAAATTACTCAACTTTTGTTGATAGCAATCTACCCATAAACTTGCAATCAATTGGGCCCTTAATTAATTACAAGATATTAAGCACAACTCATAAAATTTACTAAAAATTAATTCATTGATAAGAAATAAAAATTCCAACAAGCTTAACAGGGCACTCCAAAACCAAACCCTAAATAATTTAGCTACTCATAAAAAATTGTTCAAATACTACAAAAAAAAAAAAAAATCAAGCATGATATAATAAATAGATAAAAAGAAAAGAAAAGAAAAGAAAAAAATCGATGAATCACTTTTTGATCATCAATTCCACACTTATACTTCTTGGTGATGGTGTCTCCACATCCTCTTCCTCAAGCCAAAATTTCTATTTATAGAGAAAAATACCCAAAATTCATCCTAAGACCAAAATTGTAATTTTTCTCTTTCAAATCTTGGCCCCATAAGGAGAATATCTTCAAAATTTAGCTCCTTGAGATGAAGTTTTAATCCCTGTCACTATAGGAATGCAAAACTTTCTAAAAAGGCAACAAAAAAATATAAAATTAGCTAAAAAACTAAAAAGGAGATAAAAGTAAACCAATTGACTAAAATCCTAAATTAACACTAATTATAAAACTGAAAATTAAATAAAACATAAAAAATACTAATAAATTATAAGAAAATAAAACATAGAAAAATGCTAATGAATCTTAAGAAAAATCAAACCACGCAGAAATCTCAACCATAACCAATGACACTAAACTTCCAAGATATGCAACGTCAACGACACCAAACTTAAGAATGCTTATTGATAAGGATAACTAGACAAAAATATATCATATGCAAATAATTTGTTAAACACAACCCAAACACTTGCTCATGTATAAATTCAATAGGCATTGTAACTATAAACAAATAAAATAATATCATGAAAATATCATGGGATTGTAGGTTTTTTTTTTTTGCTTTTGTGAGTGCATTTTACGCTCCATCTCACAATGATTTGGTTTGGTGAGCGCATTCCATCTTATAATGATTTGGTTTGATATGTGTGTTTTACACTCCATCTCACTTTTACCCTTTTTTTCAATTTACAACCGAAACCAACTCCATATTTTAACTAATATAAATATTTAAAAAGAAAGAACTATGCCTATATTATTATCTCAAAGGCTTATTTAGATTATGAAAACTAAATTATCAACATATAAGCATTATGTTCAAATATTATTAACAATAAACACTCTCAATTTTAATGCTATGAAAACTGCACACTTATCTGCTCATTGTCTCCAATCATGAATTGTGCAATCCACAAAACTCAAATAACTTAAACACACAAATGAAATATTTTCAATTAACACAAATGCAACCAAAACCAAACACATAAAGTGACAAGCTACCCTCCACACTTAAACTTCACTTTCTCCTTGATGTGAGAGGATAAAAAACACACAAACAATGAACAAACAAAAGAATAATGACATAAAAGAAAAAGGAAAGAATAAATGCTCCCCCTAGTGCAATGCTTTACTCCTTGCCTTGAGGCGGTGAGAATGTTCATTGGCGTTTTGAATCCGCTACAAAATATAATTGATAAGCACATGATGAGATAAAGAGTGAAGAACACTACTTAGGCAAAATTAAAAGCAAAATAAAATAACACGCAACTAAATTAAGCATAAATTCATGAAAATTAAGAGCAAGCAATAGAAAGCAAAAATAAGAATTGCATATAAATGAATAGATTACAAATTTTGCCCAAAATTTAAATTTTAAACAAATCAATTAAAATTGATGCAATTGCTAATTAAAAAAAATTGAATAATGTCTATTAAATAATCATGAAAATAATGCTTAATGAAACAAAAAAATGAAAAATTAAGTAAAATAAATTCTAAACTGCTAACTAAATTCCTAAAAACATAAACTATTACGTGAAAACATGAAATAAAATAAAATACAATAAGAGTGGTGGTGTGTGCTTGCGTAGAAAAGTTAAAAAAGAAAAATAAATGTATAAAAAAACTTGTTTGACAAAAATAAAGAAACTGGTTAATTAAATGACATAAGCAAAAAATAAAATAAATTGGCTAATGGTGCATCGGCCATAAGTTGGTTCATTACCAAGACTTAAACAAGGCAACTTGTGCTTTGCACTAGTGCAAGAGAGCGCACTTTTTTCAACATTTTTAAGAGAAATTTATAAAATTAGACACTTTTAAATGTCTTGAGCAAAAAGACCCCTAATTTTTATTTATTACAAAAATTTTTTAACTTATTTACACCCATGTGCATTTTATTTACACAGTGCCCCCTTTTGTTTCTCCCTTTTAATTTAATTTTTTCTACTTCATTTTTTATGGTCTGTGAATTTGGAACCCCACACATGGAGGGTCTCTTGAAGATCATTTATGAATTGTACATAGATTATGTCTTAAAAACCCCTTATATGACATGGAGATGCCAATACGATATGAATTCTTTGACATCACTGTGACATAGGTGACACGGAAGGATCGTGTTGCCTTGTTCATAAATACATGGTCTAATAAATTAAGTAAAAACAAGATCTACAGATATTGTTGCCAAAAGCAAATGGTAAAATTATGGAACCACTAGAAGAAGAAGAAGAAGAAGCAACACAAACCATTAATCAATAGGTTTCTATTTTATTAGTATTCAACTCTAGTTGATAGCTAAACCAATAGGTTTGTAATTTTAAAGCTTAGAGCAAGAAGAAGGCACCATTTTATGAAGATGGTGTATAAAGTGGGTGTTGCGGAGAGTTATTTGCTTTGTAAAAGTGTTGAGTGTTGTTATTATTATTATTGTTGTAGGAAGGAAGGGAGTGAGTTAGTCATAGCTTTCTTCCTTGTATTCCTTCACTGGTCGTCATCTTCTTCAAGTGTAGATTAGAATTTTCTCTATGATAATTTGTTATGTTTAATTTAATAAAGGGAAACCATAATTCTTGATTTGTTATGTGCCAGTTATTGATATTTATTAATATATAAATAATTATTATTAATATAAAAAATAAATTGAAGTATAATTAATAATAGAATATCAATATATAAATAATTAACTATTTTTTTGTTTGAAATATTGGTAGTTCAAAAAAATTTATTATAGTTAAATATTATAGCTACTGACATAGATTTTTTGAAATTATACTATAATATATTTACTGTTCATGTATTTACATTTTTGTTTGTTTTGATATTTTGAAGTTTATTAGAAACCGATAATATGCCAAAAGTATACTCATTGTATGCTATAATATATTTGTTGTTTATATTTTTTTAGGATTTTTTTTCTTGTATATGATTATGAATTATATTATTTGAATATATAAAGTATATATTATATTTAAAAGAGATAGTTTGTAAAAATAATGTATATGTTCTAAGAAGATGGCTTTGATTATGTATATGAATTGTTTCATATACATAATAGAAAGGAAAAATAAACAAAAAAAATTCAATATTGAATGAAACTGAAATATGAAATACATTTTTTAAAGAAATAGATACTTAATATATGTTTTGCAATTATAATACATTATTTTTATTCAAAAATAACTATCATTAAATAAATAAACAATTAAAAAACTATAATGAAATTTTTTAGTGTTCTTCATGAAGTTGAATAAGAGTGTAAGAGATTTTTTCATATATGAAAAATAAACCAAAAGTATACAAAAACTATTCAAAATTTCATGTTTTTGGAATTTGTATTCTAGTTATTTTAAAATTTTTGAAAATGAAATTGTCACTTCGTTCTTCATTGTAATGAATCAAAACTAGTGTCTATCAATTTTTAGGATTTGTACAGTAATTTGTTTTACATTAAATGTTATAAACATTTTTTTGTTTTGATGTTTTAGAGTGTATTAAAAACCGATAATATACAAAAAGTATACTTATCGTACACTATAATATTTTTATCTATTCATATATTTGTAGTTTTTAAGAGATTTTTTTCTTTTACATGATTATAATTTTTATTGCTTGAATATATAAAGTATATATTATATTATACAGATGTTTTGAATATATAAGTACACATTATATTATACATTGTTTGTTCATATATATTTTATTGTTTGAATATTTTCTCATCTATTTCTAATGTTTGGTTTGGCTTTGGAGTAAATTTGGAAGAGGTTATTAAAGGTGTTTCGGTCATTCAATAATTCACACCATGAGGCAACAAATTTCTAGTAGATTTGCAAATGTAACAAAATGGTGATATTTGGACAGATACACTTATGTTGGCACATTCTCACAGGATCTTTTTTGCTTTGTGAAGTAGAAAATACATTTACTATCTACAATAATGTAAAAACCCAAATTTTTGGTAATTAATATTATTATTTTATTGTTTTGGTTTTTACTATTCTATTTCTTATTCCTCCTATTATTATTATTTTATTTTTATTATCATTGTCTTTATTAGTATTATTATTATTAATATTGTTATCTTATTTTATTTTTGGTACTATTATTATTGGTGCTATATATATATATATATATGTATGCATATAGGTTTGTTTATATATATATGTACATATATATATTAAAAAAAAAAAAAAAAAGAAGTGGCCATTTACTAATGGACACATGGGTTCCATTAGCCTTTAAAAAGAAAAGGGTCCGACGTGATTTGGGGAAGCAGCAGTGGGAGAGTAGCCTTATATGGCAAATTTTCTTTTAGCCCAAAACTTTTTCTTTCTCTCTATTTAACCTCCAAACGAGTTCCAATCGACCTTAAATTTGATCGGTGGACTTGTCTCATTGTGCTTTTCCTTCTGGTACTTTGGTTTTGTGAGAAACCAACCAGAAGCGCCCAAAAAATTAAAGAAATCGTCGGCCATTCCATCCCCAATCGGCACTATTTTGATGGGTTTTCGGCAACGGGGTTGCCCCCATTTCGTTCCTCTTGTTATCAGGAGTCTTTTGGTACCAACCACGCATCCGATCTACGTCGGTAGAATATTTGGCGAATATTTTTAGGTAATTTTGGTTTATTATCAATTTCTGAAATTCAATGCTTAATTTGGTTGATTTGAAGCTTTAGATGTATTCTTATAATTATTAGGATCATTTTGGTATAATTTTTTTGTTTGGGCATTGTGTTTTCCGATGAGAATCGGGTGGGTCCCACCTGAATTTCCGATGAATGAATAGTACTGACCCGGGATTGATTGTGAAATATTTTAATAAATAGTATAAGTTGTGCTGATCAATTTATGTATACAAAGTTTAGTCTAATTCTTTACGGATTTTGAGAAATAAATCCCGGAAAGTTTGCGGTGGAAATGAATTGTACTTTTGTTTTGTGAGAAACCAATCAGAAACGCCTAGAAAATTAATGAACCCGTTAACCATTCCATGCCCCCATTTCGTTCCTCTTGTCATCAGGAGTCTTTTGGTATCGACCACGCGTCCGATCTACGTCGGTAGAATATTTGGCGAATATTTTTAGGTA
>CATIWM010444007.1:0-15200 GCA_949671775.1 Mallotus repandus
AGATTCAGGAGTAGGATTATCTGATTCGTTGGATGAAATGTAATTCACATTTTTTGTGCAAGATTTTTGTCTTCTATTGCTAACATGATCTTTAAACTTCTTAAAATATTTCATAATATTCCACACATTATCAAATTTTAAACCTCTTTTATAATTAGTGTAATTCCATAAGTGCCAAGAGGGGGGTGAATTAGCTTTTTAAGCAATATGGGAATTTTGAATTTTCAACTAAAAGCAAATTAAAAACAACATTAGAGCATAATAAAATGAGGAAAATGAGTAAGAAAAACATAAGGAATTATAGATGTTCGGCCCTCCAAGCCTATGTCGTCTCCTCAACCACAAGTTGAGAATTTAAATCCATTATCAATCTACTTCAAGGTATAGATCAAACCCTTACAAGCTTAAATCAAAGCTACCTAAGTGTTTTCCAAGGCTCACACTCTAACCTATGTGTTTTCACAAGGCTCACACTCTAACCTAAGTGTTTTCAATGGTTCATACTCAAACCCAAATGCTAAGAAAAATCCTCTTAGCTTACAAGTGTTTAAATCCCAATCCCAACTCACTCAATCTCACTATTGAGCTATTGAATGATGGTATTAAACACTCACCAACCCACGCTCAAGAAAACTCTTGAGATAGATTAAAATTACAAGAATTAAAGATGAAGATTTGGGTGGTTAAAGGATTAATTGAAGATTAGATGCTCAAAGATGGCTCTCAATATATTTGCTCAACTTCCTTCCTTTGTTCCAACTCTGCTCTTGGTGGTATTTAAACCCTCTAAGAGAAAAAGAGCGGTTGGAGATGCATTTAATGCAAATAGATCCATTGAAACCACCAAATAAAAAGACCTTTGTACGCTCATCATGATCATGACAAGTCGTCATCACTCATGACAATCGGGAGCCAAAGTGAAATTTGAAATCACGCGTTTTCATGAACAGTGAACTGGTGATGATACTAGTCATGAAAATTTCTGCCATTTTCGAAATTGGTCGTCATCACTCATGAAAAATTTTGTCATCACTCATGAAAAGCCTTCTGTTTTGTGAAAATTTTGCGACATGGATTTTTTGATTTTTGCTCCAAAATTTTTTCGATAACTGGTAAATGCTTGTTATCACTTGTAATGAAGAATTCCATCATCTTTTTTCAAATTTGACTTTTAGATTTTAACAAAAAATTCAATCTTCGATTTCAGCTTAGTCATCACTCATGAACCATTTGTCATCACTCAAGAAAAGTGTGTAGACATGATAAAAATGAGGATATTGACTTTTCTTTCTTTGACTTAAGCAATTTTAGATAACCTGAATATAAATACTTAGACATAAGGATTAAATATAATTTTACTTAAGTACTTGTGAGCATTAAAAAATGATTATTTTACCCCTCAAGGTTCAACAATCTCCTCATTTTTTATAGTAACAAATAATTATGTAAACTTAGGCTAAAAATTGGAAGGAATTTCTCCCCCAAAATAAGTCTAAAATTAAAATTGGAAAGCATCATTAAGGAAGTCCATTTTTCATATTTGAGCAACTCTCAACTATCAACTAAAAAATATCCAAAGAAGATATATTCATCAACCAACAATCTCCAAAGCAAAATATGTTCAATTTTTCAACCATGAAAACCTTTCTCCCCAAACACCAAATGTAAACACATTTTACATTTTCTCCCCCTTAGTTACTATCAAAAACAATAAGAGGGAGAGAGGGAGACAAAAGAGAAATTATGGCAATCACAGTCATAACTAGTGACAGTGCAGTTTACACAAAAAAATCAGCTTGAGACAGTCACCTTAAATGATTATATCATGTATAAATCAAGAACCCATATTTATGACCATGAAATAAGAATTATGGCCTGTGACAACAACCAACTAAAATATGTCCAAAAAGTTGTCATAAATTAACTAAGAAGATATCAACAAAATCAATGTCAATAAAACATGGAACATAATCAACAACACTTCCATTTTAGCCAAAAGAAAAATCAATAGCCATATCGAATGACCCACCAATAAGTCACAAAGTAACAAAGATGCAAAAACTCCAATTAAACCAAGGAGTTCCCACAACTATCAATTAACCAACATCAAGGTTCTCAATTATCCAACAAAATCAATAGTTAATAACCATAAAAAATTCAATAACCAATAGCAATTTAACCAAATAGAAATTCAATATCCAATATCACCGTCACATAATCAACATTCAAGGTTCAATTATCCAACAATCACACTAATCACAAAACATAGCATCCAAAAATAGCACTTCCGATTTAATAAAAAAGGAATTTTCATAAATAACAAATATTCATAAATATCAAAAATATCAAATATCCAAAAATAAATAAAAAAACAAAGCTTGAGTCTGACAGTTTAGCATAGCCTTTTCTCCCCCATTGTTATTACTAAAAACAACCAAGCAAAGGAGGGAAGCCACTGTTTAAGGCAACAAAAAAAAATATGTCCAAGGTTGCAACCATTTCAAGTTCTTACAAAGACTTGAAAACCAAAAAACATTAAACAAAAAAAAAATTATGAAATGAGATGCATGATGCATAATCAATGAGATTCATGAGGAGCAGGGAGATGGGTTCTCAAATTGGCGACATCAGTAGCAATAACACCAATTTTTGATGTCCATAAGGCCAATCTATGACTCCAAAGCAGAGATGGAGGTCTGAATAGCTCTAAATTGATCATCAAGTAATTTTTTCAAGGCTAAATCCTTCCCTTTTTCGCCACACTAAAGCATAAATACTTCCAATTTTCAAAAATTTCCATGGATTTTTCTTCTACCAAGAATCGAATAGGATGCAAAAATCACACCTCTTTCTTTTTTGATCTTTGGTTACAAGCGAAGAAAACACAATGTCATGTGGGCCGCCTTTTTTGCACGATTTTCATCTTTGTTCCCTTCTTTGTCCGCTCAAGTGAGGTTAACATGTTGACAGATTCGCTTAAGGACAAGTAGAGGACTGGTTCAAGTGGGTTTTTGTAGCTAATTTTGTACTTGCACTTAGAGATGATGGGATCATGGATATGATTATGAAATTATTGTGAAAATGATGTGAGATTAAGTTAAAAATGAAAAGGGAGAAGAAATCTTAAAAAAAAATTAGGTCAAAGATAAAAAGGGGAAAGTGGTGGGCGGCTCTAGGAGGAAGAAGATAGAAAACCCTAGGTTTTAAAAGTGCTTTAAATACCAAATGTTTAAACCTGGGTGCATCATAGGTGGTGAAACAAGTGTCATGACTGATGATAAAAATTTTTTACAGCAGTTAAAGGTCATTTGTTCATGATTGATAATAAGGATAATCATGATCATGATTAAGCCAAAAATATGAAAAATGTAATCAATGATTATGCAACTATTTGTCCAAATAAAAAAAATAACTTGAATACATCAAGGACTTAGTGCAGATGAATTATAATTGGTGATGAGATTTTCCTAATCATGAAAATTGACTCACCAAAAATAATTTTAAGTAAGAACATGAAATTATTTGAACAATAGAACCTTTACTGCCTATAACTAAAGTGTCATGATCATGAGTTAAAATCAGAATTTTCAAAAAAAACAAGCTTTTGAACTTGGGTTGAGCCTCTTTAAACACAATTGGGACTAATTCAATATTACATCATAATCAATCAAAGTTCAAAGATATAATAAATTAACCACTCAAGGTTCAAACAATTGATTATAATGACACAAGCAAGCATATAACACAATGAGTTACCATCCAACATTTTGAGATGACTTAATTAGAAGGGAAATAGCTTGATCATTCTCCATTGCTCCTTGTTGACATGATTAAATATCCAATGCCACATCCAAGTGTCATCCCTTGGTATTGTCACCAAATGTAACTTTGCCTTCCTTTTTCATCTTCAAATGAGAGAAGAGGTTGGCCTTCCCAGTTATGTGCCTTGAATATCCACTATCTAGATACCGCTTTTCTTTGCACATTGTGGATTCTAAGCACACCTAGAAGAAAAAGCTTCATCACACTTTAGGTACCCAAATGTATTTGGGTCCTTGGGGGTTAGCATTGAAAGATTCATCATTTAAGTAACCCAAATGAGTCTTTCTAATGTAACATCTAAAATTTTTATGCCCCATCACACCACAATAATGGTATATAATATTTTATGCATGCTCTTTCATTTTAAAAATATGAAAACTATGAGAATGAGCATAATTGTATTTCCTAGGCTTGGGTCCTCTTTATGCCCTATCACACCACAATAATGGCATCTAATATTTTGTGCATGCTCTTTCATTTTAAAAATATGAAAACCATGAGAATGAGTGTAATTGTATTTCCTAGGCTTGGGTCCTCTTGAGCTATTAGCTCTAGACTTGTTAGTCTTAATTCCATTAGACTTTTTAGGTCCTTTGGTTTTAAGATTAGGTCTTGGATAAAACTTAGTAATTGGAGTACTAGGATTTGCATTCTTTTAGGAACTAGCATGAGAATTTTTGAAACCAACTCCATTTTTAGATTTCAAAGGAGTGGAAGATATAGGAATCATGCCATCAAGAATTTCTTTTCCTTTGTTAAATCTAGAAATGGACTCCTTGAGATTGCCATTTTCCTTTTCTAAAAAAATATTTTGTTCAATAAGTTTAGCATTTCTATTAGCAATCTCAATTTTCTTAGAATTACTTTTGTTCAATGAATTGATTAACTCTTCATTAGAGGACCTTGACTTCTCAAGTTCTTCTTCTAGAGTTTTGACCATTTCTTTGAGTGAATTAATTCTAGATAAATATTTATCATATTTATGCATCAATTTTTCACAAGCAATTAATATCTTATAATAGGATTCAAAGTCTAGAGTTACCTCATCACTTGAAGGTTCCTCCAAGGCCATGAATCAAATATTTACAACTTCTTCATCAGTGTCATCATCACTAGACTTACTCGAATGATCTTAAGTTGCTTTAAGTGCTTGCTTCTTTTCCTTTTTGTGCTTCCTATCTTTCTTGAAGGATTTCTTCAACTTTAGGCATTCGGATTTAATATGACCCGATTTGTTGAATTCATAGCAAATAATTTGATCATTCTTGTTTGAGTCTTGCTTCTTGAATCCCTTTTTCTTCTTCATGATGAGATTTCTTACCTTTCTTAAGATTAAAGCATACTCATCTTCATTCTCACTTAAGTCACTATCACTAATGTCTCTACTTGCTTTGAGAGTAATGCTTTTATCATTCTTGGCCATCTCTTCCTCTACCACTTAATTCATTTTGATTTCATGGGTGAGAAGCTTCCCAAGAAGTTCATCCGTAGGTAGAATAGAAAGATCATTTGCTTCTTCAATTGAGGCCATCTTAGCTTCCCAAACTTTTTGAGCCAAATTCATAAGAATTTTATTGTTGACATCCTCATTTAAAAATTTCTTGCCAAGTTTCCTCATAGAATTGATGAGAGTAATAAGCCTACTATACATATCACTACTTTTCTCATAAGGCTTCATCTCTAACAATTCATACTCTCTTCTAAGTATTTGTAATTTCTTAATCTTAACTTGATTAGTGCCTTTATGCTTGGTCTTCAAACATTCCCAAATCTCTTTAGCGGATCTCAAATGCTCTATTCCATTGTATTCTTCCCTACTCAAGCCATAATAGAGAATAGTAATTGCCTTTCTATTTCTCAAATTAGCTTTTGATTGCTCATCACTCCATTGCTTTCTAGGAATAGTCACCTCATTGCCTTCATTGTCTTTCTTTGTTGGAGGACTCCAAACTTCTTCAATAATATCCCATAAATTAACTCCTCCAAGAACATCTCCATTTTGTTTCTCTAATATGCATAATCGATTCCATCAAAAAATGGAGGTCTTATGTAGCTAGGGCAATGAACATCGGGAGGGGCGACAACTTAACTTGTGGAGGCCATGATCTTTTCTCCAATATGGTTAAATCTTTAAGAGTGGAGACCAAATCTCTTATACCAAATGTAATTCCACAAGTGCCAAGAAGAGGGGGGGGGGGGGGTGAATTGGCTTTTTAAGCAATATGGGAATTTTGAATTTTCAACCAATAGCAAACTAAAAACAAAATTAGAGCACAATAAAATGAGGAAAATGAGCAAGAAAAACATAAGGAATTATAGAGGTTCGGCCCTCCAAGCCTACGTCCTCTCCTCAACCATAAGTTGAGAATTTCAATCTACTATCAATCTACTTCAAGGTGTAGATCAAACCCTTACAAGCTTAAATCAAAGCTACCCAAGTGTTTTCCAAGGTTCACACTCCAACCTGAGTGTTTTCACAAGGCTTACACTCTAACCCAAGTATTTTCTATGGCTCACACTCAAACCCAAATGCTAAGAAAAATCCTTTTAGCTTACAAGTGTTTAAATCCCAATCCTAACTCACTCAATCTAACTATTGAGCTATTGAATGATGGTATTAAACACTCACCAATCCACACTCAAGAACACTCTTGAGATAAATGAAATTACAAGAATTAAAGTTGAAGATTTGGGTGGTTGAAGGATTAATTGAAGATCAGATGCTCAAATATGGCTCTCAATATGTTTGCTCAACTTCCTTCCTTTATTCCAGCTCTATTCTTGGTGGTATTTAAACCCCCTAAGAGTAAAAGAGTTGTTGGAGATGCATTTAATGAAAATAGATCCATTGAAACCACCAAATAAAAAGAACTTTGTACGCTTATCATGACTCATGACAAGTCGTCATCACTCATGACAATCAGGCACCAAAGTGAAATTTAAAATCATGCATTTTCATGAGCAGTGAACTGGTGATGATACTGGTCATGAAACTTTCTACCATTTTCAAAATTGGTCATAATCACTCATGATGAATTTTGTCATCACTCATGAAAAGCCTTATATTTTGTGAAATTTTGCGACTTGGATTTTCTGATTTTTTGCTCCAAAAATTTTTCGATAACTGGTAAATGCTTGTTATCACTTGTAATGAAGAATCCCATCATCCTTTTTTCAAATTTGACATTTAGATTTTGATGAAAAATTCAATCTTCAATTTCAGCTCAATCATCACTTATGAACCATTTGTCATCACTCATGAAAGGTGTGTAGACATGATAAAAATGAGGATATTAACTTTTCTTTCTTTGACTTGAGCAATTTTAGATAACCTGAATATAAACACTTAGACATAAGGATTAAATATAATTTTACTTAATTACTTGTGACCATCAAAAAATGATTATTTTACCTCTGAAGGTTCAACAATTAGCATCTTCCGTAATTAACACTCTTACACAATTTATCTGCAAATTATTATTATTATTATTAATAATAATAAATAATTATGAAAAATTAATAAATAAATTAATACTCACAATATCTATTTCAGAGGCATCACTAGGATTTAAACTTTCAACTTGTCTTACACATCCATTGAATTTTCTTACTGCTTTCTCAATTGTTTGAACTCGCATTTGGATGGATCTTTTATTATGAAAGTACCAGCTCTCATGCTTTACACTATTATATTTTTCTTTAACTTGAGTCCAAAAATGATCATAAGACTAATTTGCACTCGTAATTGGATCTTGGGAAATTTCCATATACATTTGACATAAGAGAATGTCTTCTTCAACATTATATCCAAAAGCTCTAAAAGAAATTTTGCTGTTTCTCAAGAATATGTTACGAGGATGTAGAAATGTAGAATAAGTTTGTATGTACTAAGAGTGATAGGTCGTATTTATATACTAAAATGGAGATAAAAAAAATCACATTAAAAAAATATGGATGAATGAAATAGACCATTGGATGGATTTTATCTTCATCTCAACCATTGGATTAATTTTTTTTTATCTTATCTTTATCTGAACCGTAGGATGGATTTCATCCTAATATTATTTCTTGGATGAATTTCATCATTATTTGAACCATTTGATGGATTTCATCCTCATCTCCATCGTCAGATTAACTTTTTATATTTATCCTTATCTCAACCGTAGGATAGATTTCATCCTCATCTTCACCGTCCAATTAATTTTTTTTAACTTATCCTTATCTCAACCGTAGGATTTATTTTATCCTCATATCCACTATCCAATTAACTTTTTTTTAACCTATCCTTATATGAACCGTAGGATTGATTTCATCCTAATCCCAATCGTTAAAATAAATTTCTTTTCTTATCCTTATTTCACTCGCAGGTTTAAAATGTAAACTTTATAATCTTAACATTATTATTTTTTCTATAAATAGCATCCTTTACTATGAAAAAAATCATACTATCACCACCAAAAAAATATTCCATTTCTCTTCCTTGATATAGCCATACAAAAAAATTTATCAATGAATTTCAATAATCCAGGTCCATCACATTTTCAATCTTCATCATCAGATGATAAAGAGACCAACCATTTGATGGAGAAGTGGGAATCCTCAGGTGCCATAATTCAACAAGCAATTAATAATAATAACACGTTAATTGTTTATTATCTCAATCAACAAAATAACCAGGTTATCCATGGTGGGTCAGTTCCAGGCCATATATTGATCAATCACGATCGTGAAGCTGCAGATCAAAATTTATTCAATAATTATTTTGCAGACAATCCACGCTACAATGATGATCTTTTTCGTCATCGATATTGCATGTCTCAGAATTTTTTACTTCATATTGTTGATGCAGTTAAAGGGCATGATAATTTTTTTGAACAACAATGTGATGGTCTTGGATGACTTGGATTGTCATCTATACAAAAAATAACAGTTGTGTTCTGGATGTTGGCATTTGGTCTCCCAGCATATGCTACAGATGAATATGTAAAAATTGGGGAGTCAACTGATATTGAAAGTATGAAGAGATTTTGTCATGCTATAGTAGAATTTTTTTCAGAATGATATCTTAGAGCACCTACTGCTAATGATGTTGTTAGACTACTTCATATTGGTCAGTGACGTGTCTTAGACGACTTGGATTGTCATCTATACAAAAAATAACAGTTGTGTTCCAGATGTTAGCATATGGTCTCCCAGCATATGCTACAGATGAACATGTAAAAATTGGGGAGTCAACAACAATTGAAAGTATAAAGAGATTTTGTCATGCTATAGTAAATTTTTTTAAAACGATATCTTAGAGCACCTACCGCTAATGATGTTGCTAGACTACTTCATATTGGTCAGCGACATGGATTTCTTGGAATGCTAGGGAGTTTAGATTGTATACATTGGAAATGGAAAAATTGTCCAACATGATGGGCTGGACAATATACAGGACGTAGTGGATCATCGACTATTATTCTGAAAGTTTTAGCTGATTATGATCTTTGGATATGGCATGCCTATTTTGGCATGTCGAGTATCAATAATGACATCAACATGTTAGAGTCATCCCATTTGATGTCCAATCTTGCTCAAGGCATAGCTCCTCTAGTTCATCATTTTATTCAAGGCAAAGAATATAATATGGGTTATTATTTAGCTGATAGTATATATCCGAAATGGTCCACTATTGTGCAAACAATTCATGAGCCACGAGGTCGAAAGAAACAATATTTTGCAATGAAACAAGAGGCATGTAGGAAAGATGTTGAGCGTGCTTTTGGAGTGCTGCAATCATGTTTCGCAATTGTTGCTGGTCCAACATGTTTTTGGAGTAAAAATGTGTTACATGATATAATGACTATATGCATTATCATGCATAACATGATAATTGAAGATGAACGTGATCTTAATGCCATAATTGAAGAAGCCTCATAATCACCAACACTAATAGTTGAAATGGTAGTGAATGAAAACATCCGATTTCAACAATTTCTTGCTCGACATAAATAAATTAAGGATAAAGAAGCTCATATCGCACTTCGTAATGTATTAATAGAACATTTGTGGGAGGAATTTAGTAATTCACAAAATTGAATGAGTTGTAATGTTTATTTTATGTAATTGAAAGGTTTTATGTGTTTTAATAAAATAAATTGTGATATTTTATTTTATAATAATAAAAAATAATTAGTATTTATTTAACTATTATTTTTAAACTAATTTTAGTTGCAATTATATAAAATTTGAATTAAGATAATTAATTATTAAACTAAATTATGATTAAAATAAATATAATATTTGATTATATAATATTTATAAATGACTATTAAAAACAAATAATTTGGATGAATATGTAAAAAATAAAAAGTATGGGTGCAATTTATAGAGATAATAAAAAGTAAGAAAATAATAAATAATAAGAGATATAAAATAATATATAGAGAATATTCTTTTTGATGTGAAAATTGATGTTATGGGTTGGAGATGAAATATTGTACATAACAAATTTGGTGCAAAATGTGCAGCTTGCACCAAATTTGCTATTTGAGTTGGAAATGACCTTAACACAACTTTAGTTCATATGTGAAATGTGGGAGCCCTCACAAGATTTTGCAAATATTCTAATGCACTTTAGGAAAAAACATGATTTTATTAGACTGTGATGATTCCCGATCCACTATGAAATGGAATTGGGAAGGAAGCAATGGAGTAGATTCTAAGCTCACAGCTAATGATGGTGGGTGGACTTTATTATTTTCTTAAACTTAAATGTTTATTCTGAATATGCTCAAACATTAACAAGGAAATCCATCATAAAAAACACTTATTTTGACAAAAGTGAAGTGTCTCGTGAAGAGAGAGACGCTTTCACTTCTCTCTAAATTTTTTTCCAAAAATTTACTGTTCATCATCTTTTTTCTCCATTTGCTCTTCTATAATCCACTGCTCAATGGTGATTGTTGACCTTTTTGGCCAAAAACCACCCAAAAAATTTAGCTTTATATATTATTATTAGTAGATCTATATTTTCTTATTTCTATAGATCTAGATCTAGATCTATTTTGTGTTTTTTTATTTTTCTGGTTTGAAGTGATATTACAGAGGTCAGATGTTTGGGGGTTGCATGAATCTTCACTGTGAGGGATCTACCGCTGGGTGGTGTGTGCTCCGGGTAGCCACTTTGTCGATCGTAGTCATCTACCTGCAGTTGTATGCTTGTGTTTTGCCTTCCTTGGACTGTGCCCTGTAGTTTTTTTCATTTGTTTCTATTGTTTATTTGTTTTTTATTTTATATTTTCTGTTGTGTTTTTATATTTTCTGTTTGTTATTTTTTGGTGTGTTTGGTTTTTTATTTTTATCTTTAGAATAAATGGTTCTCTCATTAAAGGAGTAGAAGATAATTTAACTTTGACTATCAACCAAATGAACTCGTTTAAAGATAATAAAATAGTCGATTTGTGGCCGCGTACCACCGAGTGGAGCGGGCGAAATAAGACACGTGATTTTCAACTAAAATCGTCTCTTTTTAAAGATGATCTATCTCCTGCTTTTCATAAGGCTAAGTTATATGTAAGCTTGAATTTCAATGTTTATTATATCTTTTCTCTCTATTAATGAAAGCCTTTTTTGTAAAAGAAAAATAAATAAATAAATAAAAACAAAACCAAGGAAATCCATCAAAAATAGCATATGGAAAAAGAAGTCGGAATGAACATTGATTAAGGTAAATGGCAACATAGAAGAATTTTTTGGCATATGCAAATAAAGAAATTATGTGGCAGCCTATCGCTTATCAACTATGCAACTGCTTGCTGCAAGAAAGTATATGCAAACCATAACTAAAAACTCAGACTTTTGACAAGGAGATTGGACCAAAAGTCACATTCTTTATCAAATATGTACATTGATTGCCGCAGAAAGCTCAGAATGAAGCGGCCTACATAGGGATCTGAATATATCATTTCAGCATGTATGGGTCAGGACTCAGGAGTGGATTCTCGTTACATCTTCACCAACAAAGTGCAGGCAATTTCAATGTTAACATATCAAAGTACCAAAAATTAATATTAACAGATTAGTATAATTTCATTTGAATGCATACTTGAATTCGAACTCTGTTCACACAGTAATCTCTGTTGTATATATATATATATATATTGACGAACATAGGATCAGTATTTGTTAGCGGAAAGGGCTAGAATCTAGCCACACCTCAGGTGGCATTTTGAAGGCCTTTACCACCACCCACAAACCTCTATGCTAATTCAAAATGAGCAAAACATAGCATAAAGGTGTTAAATGATGTCCGATGATAAACAGACAAATAATAACAACCCCGAAATAAAAAAATTTATTGGAATAAAAAAAAAAGAAACAAGAATTCCTAAATAAAACCGAAACATTGTCATCTAATCTAACACATCACAAAAATGAAACAAAACCAATTAAACATGAATTACCTCCTTTCACCTTAGTAAGATGAATCGGCCAAAATCTTTGTGCAAATTCAGATATCTTGACTAAACTACATCACTTAAGACCCAGCAGACTTTATTGCATCAACAGCCCACTTAACCTGGTCCTCAACCAAATCCATCCTCTGCACAAACAGCTCCAATTCAGCCTGTTTCAATTTCTTCCACCTATCATCCAGCTGCTTCAATTTCACTTTCTCAAGCATTCCTAACTGCTCTCTCAACATAATTTTCACCCCATCAGATAACTCTACAGCTGTCTCCAAAGACTCACTTAAAGACGGATACATTCTCCATAATTCCTCCATACGCTCTTCATTCTTACCTTCTTTACTCTTCAATTTACCCTTCTCTTCCACATCCAGAGCTCGAATTGGCTTTTTCAAGCTCAATTGATTTGCTGCCTTAATACCACCGCTTTTCTTTGCACTTTTATCGTTACTATCAGCGGAAGAACCACCCCACACCTTCTTCGAAAGCCCAAAAGATTTCTGCTCATGTTCTCTAGCAAAAACAGGGTCTTTACCATTTTCACCTCTCTCAACATTATTTCGATATTTCTTCTTCAGCCTTCTAATTTTATCATACAGTTGATTCTTGGAAACATCCACATGGAGCGACTTCTTGATAAATTCATGAAAAGCGCCCATATCCGAATAAGGATCGATTCCTTTTTCAGACTTGTATTGAGCCAACCCATCAAGAACGGCTATCTCATCGTCCTCGCTCCATAGCCGTTGAATGGCACCCTTTTTTACCTCTTCACCATCGCCGGTGACCTTGCTTTTCTTGCTATTGGGTGGTACGATGGAGTCAGGTTCAGTGGGTCTCTTTGACCGGGATTTGTTGGGTTTAGGAGAGCGGTTGTGGGGCTTGATTGTGTAGGCGGATAGAGAAGGGGATGGCTGAGTTGACTCAGAGTCATCCGAGTCAGTATCTGGGTCTGACTTTTGTGGAGTTGTTGGGACTTCTGATTTCTTTAACGCAGGAGATTCTTTCTCGTCTTCCTCCTCCTCGTCCCCTTCAGCATCATCGTCGTCGTCTTCTTTATCAAGGGCGCCATTGTCCTCATGGTTTGCATTTGATTCGGGTTCGGATTCGGATTCGGATTCTGACCCTGATTCTTCTTCTTCGGAAGATGATGCAGCAGATGGGGGACTTTCAGAGAGACGCCTTGGAGGCATTTTGCTTATTTGAGGATTTTGTGAGAAGGAATCCAATTTGCAATTTGATGGTGGGAAGGGTATATAATATTATAAGAATATATACTGCGGGCGGGGTATAATTACTAGGAGGTTTTTTTTTTTGTCAGAATTACTAGTAGGGTTATATTGACGAGATGTTGCTAAATTAATTAATTACTTAAGCAATTCAAGTCCATTTCAAACTAGTGTTTCTCTAGGTGTTCATGTATATTGCGTAAGCACAGCCATTGGTCATGTTGTTAGACATGCAATATAGGTACCAATCGCAGTTTAATAATTACACATGGGGGGCTCAACTTGTTAGTAGGGGTGTAACCAAGCTGAGCTCTTCGGCGTTCGGCTCGATAAAAGTTTATTCGAACTCATTTATTAAGTTAAATGAGTCAAGTCCGAACATCATGCGTTCGACTCAGTAGAAGTTCGTTCGAGCTCGTTTATTAAGTTAAATAAGTCGAGACCGAACATCATTTTGAGGCTCGTAAATAAAACGACCAAGCCCGAGTAGCTTCAAACTCGACTCGTTTGAGCTCATGAACAGGCTCGTAAGTAGGCTTGTGAATAAGCTCGTAAACAGACTCGTGAATAAGCTCGTAAACAGGCTCGTGAACAAGCTCGTGAATAGACTCACAAGTGGGCTTGTGAATAAACTCGTGAGTAGGCTTGTGAACAAACTCATGATTAGGCTCGTTATTTAAGCTTGTTAAATAAGCTCCTAAACAAACTCATTAAATATAATTTAATTTGTTAAATATTAATGTTAATTTTATATTAAGTAAAAACAATACTAAATAAGTTAATATTAATTAACATAAAATACTACATATAATAGAATTATATATTCATAATAAAACTATATAATTTTTGTGTGAATTTACATTAATACGAAGTATATTTTTAATTAATACAAAAATATTATGTAACACTAATGAAATATTTAGTAAATAAAAATAACTATGTGAAATAAAAATTATGTACTTATGATTTAAGTTATTATTAGTCATAATAAGCCAATGTAATTTAAACTAAGTAATAAATACAATATTAAGTAAATAATATCTAAAACTAATTTAAGATTGAGTAACATTGTATTAATTTTGTTAGTATAATATGACTGTTATGTATATATGTAATAAAGTTATTATATAATATATTTAAATAAACAATAAAAAAGCAAAATTTTATTTGTCAACTCTTAATTCTAAATTAAATTATTTTTTATCCAATTGAAATTTGTTGATTGAAATAGAATTTTTGAGCCGAACCCAAATAAACAAACCACGAATAAATCTAAATTGCTTTTTCTTAAGTTCAAACGATCTTTTCATAGATGAACAAGGAAAAATATTGCCTAGATAGATTAATAGATTGAGTTTAAAACAAGAAATACTATTTCTATAGAACAAGTTCGTATTTTATTTTTGTTATCTTTTCTTAATAATAGAAAATAATTTGAAAAAAAATACATGACTTGAACTAAAAATTATTTTTATGTAAGTCAAAACTACATAGTTTTAGTAGTATAAGAAATTTCAATATTACAAAGTTATTTATTATTATTTTTTTTTTAAAATAAGAAAGAAACATCAGGCAGTGCACCAAGACATCCTAGCTAGGCTAGCACCTCTATAGCACCAGCATCATTTGATTCTTTCAACAATATTATTAAATAAAAAGAAGAACTTACAATAGAGTATATGACAACCCAACCAGG
>CATIWM010444060.1:0-26073 GCA_949671775.1 Mallotus repandus
GAGTTTGAGACATTGTCAATGCAATCCAATGAGTCTGTTCAAGATTTTCTATCAAGAACAAGAGCAGTTGTCAATCACATGAAGTCCTATGGAGAGAATATCAATGATGGGACTGTTGTTGCAAAGATCCTGAGAAGTCTCACTCCACGGTTTGACCACGTGGTCGCAGCAATTGAGGAGTCAAAGGATCTGTCAGTCTTCACTGTGGATGAACTCATGGGGTCACTGCAGGCACATGAGGATCGACTGAACAGATCGTAAGAGAAGAATGAAGAAAAAGCTTTTGCCATGAGAGACTCTACTCAAGATGAAGCAAGAATCAACAGCAGCAGCAGAGGAAGAGGACGTGGAGGTTTTAGAGGAAGAGGCAGAGGTAGAGGTTGGGTGGAGCAAAGGAAATGTTACACTTGTGGGAAACAAGGTCACCTTGCAAAAGACTACAGAAGTAGTCAAGCTGAATTTGTTGAGGAAACTGAAGCAACAGAAGAAGATTTTTTGTTCATGGCACTAATGGAGCATAAAAATGAAGAACAAGCGGTATGGTTTATAGATAGTGGTTGTTCTAACCACATGACAGGAGTGAAGGAGATGTTTAGAGAGCTTGATGAAACTCAAAGAAGGGTGATTCGGTTGGGGAACAACAAATGAATCCAAGTAGAGGGAAAGGGTATAGTTGAGGTAAAATCTATTTCTGGTAAAATTAAGCTCATTTCTAATGTTCTATATGCTCCAGAATTGGCACATAATCTCTTGAGTGTAGGACAACTCTTGCTTAGTGGTTTTACCATTTTATTTGATGAAGCATGCTGCACTATTACTGAAAAAGCAACAGGTCACATTTTGGCTAAAGTAAATATGGCTAAGAACCACATGTTTCCCTTAGTTTTCAGCAAATTAGAAAGTCACGCAATGATCACTATGTCTAAGAATGCCTCTCAACTATGGCATCTTCGATATGGTCACCTACACACAGCTGGATTGAGGCTGCTGAATCAAAAAGAGATGGTGAGTGGACTTCCATAAATTGAAAATGTTGAAGCAGTATGTGAGGGATGCATGTATGGGAAGCAAAGTAAGAGGCCGTTCCCTGTTGGTCAATCCTGGAGAGCAACTCAGCCGTTAGAGCTTGTACATGCTGATTTGTGTGGCCCCATGAGGACTGAATCACTAGGTGGAAGCAAATACTTCTTACTGTTTGTTGATGATTACAGTAGAATGAGCTGGGTATATTTCCTCAAATTTAAGTCAGAAGCCTTTGAGCAATTTGTCAAGTTTAAGGCTCTTGTGGAAAAGCAGAAGGGCAGTAACCTGAAGATATTACGCACTGACAGAGGAGGAGAGTTCACTTCTGGAGAATTCAATCAATACTGTGAGAAGCATGGAATACACAAAGAGTTGACTGCACCCTACACTCCAGAGCAAAATGGAGTAGCAGAGAGGAAGAACAGAACAATTGTTGAAATGGCAAGGAGTATGCTAAAGAGTAAGGGGCTGCCTTATAAATTTTGGGCAGAGGCAGTGACTACTGCCATTTATTTAATTAATCTCTCACCAACAAAAGCTGTTCGTAACAAAACTCCCTATGAGGCCTGGTCAGGTAAAAAGCCTTCAGTTGAGCATCTTAAGATATTTGGATGTATTGTTTATGTATTGATTAATGCACATGAAAGACATAAGCTAGAGGAAAAATCTATTAAGTGCATTTTCATTGGTTATTGCTCACAAACTAAGGCTTATAGGGTCTATAATCCAGCAACTGGTAAAGTGATTGTAAGCAGGAACACGGTGTTTAATGAGGAAGATAGTTGGGAATGGGAAGACAAAGGAAAAGATCCTGCATTTCAGATTGAAGATGGTGAAGAATTACATAGCAGGGAAACGAGAAGTATGACCACGTCAGAGTCAAATTCTGCCATGAGACCAGATAACTCGAACCTGGTAGATATATCAATTCGCATGACCCCAACACACCAAGGCAGCAGCTCAAATTCATTTAATAGTGTTGCATGTTCTGCAGATGGAGATACAAACAACGACAGTGATATCGAGACACCACCTAGAAAGGTCAGGACACTTAGAGAAATCTATGAGTCTTGCACACTTGCTCTTTACGTATCTGAACCTTCCTCATATGAAGAAGCATTAGAGAGGTCAGAGTCGAGACTAGCAATGGAGGAAGAAATGTCAACAATAGAGAAGAATGAAACCTGGAGTTTGGTTGATCTACCAAAGGATAAGAGTGTTATAGGTTTGAAATGGGTATTCAAAACCAAATATAATCCAGATGGAACTCTACTTAAGCATAAGGCAAGACTAGTGGTGAAGGGCTACTCACAAAGGAAAGGGATAGACTTTGAAGAAACTTTTTCTCCTGTGGCAAGGTTTGAAACAATTCGGGTAGTACTATCAATAGCAGCATTTCTCAGGCTCTGTGTTTATCAATTTGACGTGAAGTCTGCTTTTCTTAATGGAGAACTAAGTGAGGAAGTTTATGTAGCTCAGCCTGATGGGTTTGTTAATAAAAAAAGTCCAGATAAGGTCTACAAACTTAAGAAAGCCTTATACGGACTTAAGCAAGCTCCCAGGGCATGGTACATGAAAATAGATACATATTTTCTACAATTTGGCTTTAAAAGAAGTGAAAATGAGCCAACAATGTACATTAAGAGCTGTGGAGAGCATGATTTCTTATTAGTATGTTTGTATGTTGATGATATGATATATGTGGGGTCTAACAGCTCTTTAATTGCAGAATTCAAAAGCCAAATTATGCAGAAATTTAACATGACAGATATGGGCCAGCTTCACTACTTCTTGGGAATGGAAGTAAGGCAATGTAAGGAGGGAGTCTTCATAGCTCAAAGAAAGTATGCAATGGATCTTTTGAAGAAATTCAATCTGAACGGGTGCAATGCAGAAGAAACTCCCATGAATGTGAATGAGAAGCTTCAGGAGGATGATGGGTCTGGAGTTGTTGATGCACAAAAATTCAGAAGTTTAGTTGGAAGTTTGATTTATCTCACGCATACAAGGCCGGATATCATGTTTGCAGTAAGTTTGATATCAAGGTTTATGCACAAACCAACAAAACACCATTATGGAGCAGTAAAGAGAGTGTTAAAGTATGTCGCAGAAACTCTAGGAATGGGGATCTGGTATTGTCAAACCAAATCTCTAAAACTGGAGGGCTATTGTGACAGTGATTGGGCAGGTTCATCAGTTGATAGAAGGAGTACAACAGGTTTCTGCTTTACTCTTGGGTCAGGCGTAGTCACATGGAAATCAAAAAAACAATCTACGGTTGCCTTATCATCGTGCGAAGCAGAATATGTAGCTGGGGGAGCAGCAGCGTGCGAAGCCATTTGGATGAGAAAGCTTCTGCTTGACCTGGGTATGAAGCAAGAGGGGGCAACTGAAATTCATAGTGATAGCAGTTCAGCTATAGCTATGACAAAGAATCCCGTCTTTCATGGTCGAGCCAAGCATATAGAAATAAAGCATCATTTTATAAGGGAGCTAGTAGCAAAGAAGGAAATAAGCCTGAAGTTCTGTAGGACAGATGATCAGATCGCAGATATTTTCACAAAAGCACTGTCTTATGCCAGATTCAACTATCTAAGAAGCAAGCTTGGGATGGGGGAGTTTGAATCAAGAGGGGGTGTTACAAATGTGATTCAAACCACTAACAGCTAGTAAGAAGTGGTCTTGATGAAGTGCTAGTCAGTTCCTTGATTGTAGGAACTGTCATTGGTGACTCTCATTTAGTGGGATCATGATCCCACGTTTTTATGTAGTGGCCTGGTTTCTAGGAGTATAGTTTGTTTTAGTTTTGCTATTTATTGGTTCCTCAGTTATGTTTCAGATGAAGTCTTTGCTTTTTTCATCAAATAAACGGTTCACTTCTGTTCTTGCATAGTGTAACCTGTTATATCTTCTACAATCTTTAAGTTTTACTCTAACACAAAATACATCACAATTCCAGTAATCTATCAACATAAATTAAAACACAGTTAATTTGAAATCTTTTATCACCAGCAGCAAACATAAGCAGCCACATCAAGCAATCACATGAACTTCAACGGAAATAACAAATGAACTTCTACGTTACATCTAATGAATTTATATGCACAAACTAATGCATATGAAGTTATGACTTTAAAAAACAAAGAAAACAAACATAAAAAAAAAATGCACACCCTTCTCTTAGAAAGAAGAAGAAGAAGCCGTTGATAAAAAAAAAAAAAGGCAATATAACTTAGTACCACGTTGAACATAATAATCAATAATGCTCTCTTCTTTGCATGCCTTAACTGTGCAACAAATAACATAAAGTTCTCGTTTTTCGTTGTAGTGGAATATCGTGCTTTAGTTTCTCATGGATTTGTTGTTGTTGTGATCTTTGTAACTGCTGTTCATGACTTCGCTGCTCAACACCAGGTGCAGATGCTGCTCTTGGTGTTGCTCTTGCTCTTGCACTTGTCCAAAATCTAATTGCTGTAAAAAGCCCAAATGCAGAAGAAATTGTTGCACTTCTGATATTCCTATGTGAGAAAATAGAAGGGAGGGACAGTGAGATTGGTTTGAGAGAAAGAACTAGAGAAGAAGAAAATATTAGGAAACTAAAAGAGGAAGAGTAAAAAACAAAAGAGAACGTGAGTTTAAAATACCCGTGTGAGGCACACATAGCATATAAATAGAGGTACATGATATAATTTGTCATTATACAGCTACTTGAGCTACTTGACCATTTCTAATATCCTGACTGAGCAAAGAGCTGAAAGCTGTATTTAGCCATTTATGAGCGGGGGTGCATTGTGGATTAATGCAGCCCATATAATCGCAGACCCACATACAACTGTTCCCAAATCACCAACTTAGGGCTTAAATATCTATCTCTTTGGGCCCTGATACAATCTTTGCGAGTTGCGAGACTAAAGTAATGGAGAAAAACGTGCTTTGCAGAAACAGAGAAAAGCAGCCTTCAAAAAAAGCTGTTTTTTGGGTTCCACATTTTTAACCTCACCCAAGTTCCCAAACGACCCTAATAATGATATGCCATAACCTCTGTTCGTAGCCTGATAATGCTTATTCAAGTGAAGCTCCATTTCTGGATCATTGCCTTGGCTAATTATTTATCTTTAACTTAAAATTAGCCGAACGTTTAAAGCTTTTTTTTCCAAAAAAAAAAAAAGAAAGTCAAATTACTGGCTTACAGAGGAACTGAAAAAAAAGAACGTACGAACAAGAACTTACAAAAGTAGCATTGCCCTGTCCCTGACCTGACAGTGTGAAGACAATGCATAAGATAGAAGATTCACCTAAAAAAAGCATATAGCCTTACTTATGATTCTTTCTGGCACAATGCACCAAAAGAAGCACATAACACAGCCAAAGGCAATAAAACATTTTGAATCTGATATGAAAAATTCAAGTACGAGCTAAATTATAGATTCTCTGCTGCTACCAAATCCTGCCCTTGATTGTGTATCTTGTTTGATATTATTATCGAATCCTTTTGGAGTTCTTAATAGGTTTCTTGAAAGAGGAGATATACATGCTACAGACAATAAGCTAATGCACAATACAAAAAGCGAAAACCCACCATTGTATTGTAGAAGAGACAATGTATAAGCGAAGCGGGCTGCAAGCTTTTGTAAAAAAGATGACCCAATACAGAACAGTAATCGACATGAAAAGGAAGCTGCACGAAACTTTTCTAATTAATCACTTAATATATATATTTAATTATGTTACATACCTTTGAATTGGTGTATTATAAACAAATATATATAATAAGGATCATGTTTAAGTCTTAAAAGAACCCGCAAAAGTTGAAAATTAACATGGATGCATTTTCGTACAAGCAGAAAAATTTTGCATTCTTAATTAATTACAAGATATAATAAAACCATACATCACCATCATTATCGTTTGACAAAATGTTGATCAAAGAGAGCTCTTTATAGTCTTCTTTGCTATGCGGCATTTGGGGACGAAATTAGGGTCTTCCTTTCACACTTGGAATCAGCTAGCTCTTTGCTTCTATTTCCAAGAACTGGGGACAAAATTGATTTATCGCTTCGAATTAAACTAGTTTTATATATCCAACGGAGAAACACTCGGTTTTAGCGGTTGTGGAGAGGATCAGAAGCATTTGGAACCTTTCTTTTGCTCGTATAGAAAACATCAAATGGATGCCTTAAACGCTGCTGCTGCTTTTCTTGATTTCTTGGTAACTGGGACTCGGTTTGATTAACATCGACCATTTTCTCTTCTGTTTTCTCTCCTGAGACCAACAGCAAAAGCAAAAGAACTAGAAGTATAACCCTTTGCAACATACCAACTTGCCTTAAGTGCATTTTTTTCCTTAGCTATAGAGTGGAATTAAAAACTGTTTCAAATTAGAGATACCAAAAGAAATGAAAATGGAGATTTGGGACCAGGTAGCAAATAAAGAAAGAGAGATCAGGCACGAGCAAAGAAAGTGAAATGGCTTTGTATGGGCAAAGGAGAAGAAGAAAAAAAGGGTGAAATGTAGTGTGTCATTTGAGTAAACAACCTGCAAACAAGGGACACAACTTACGAAGGAACTTTAGGGTTTTAAATTTTACAAAAACACTTTTGTGTGTTAATTTCACGAGAAACTTTTGGTTCCTATCTTGCCTTTCTTCTCGCTTTCAGTCCCCAAAATAAGGGTCACACTTGCTCCAATTTATAGCAAAACAGTATATAGATCTTGGCTCTTGTGCTCTTCTTTCTTCTTTATATTACTTTATAGGTAATGTTTTGTCGGCTTTGGTTGATAGTCAATTTACACTTTATAGCTCTACTCTACTTGGTCTTTAGCCAGAAATATGTACTAGTTTTACACCTCAAAAGAGAGAAAATTCAGAAAATAGCCAAATGGGTTTTTGATTATCTGAGCTCCTCATGAGCTACTAGCTTATTCTTCCAAGAACTTTTTTTTTTCTTACTTTCTTTCTTCCATGCAGGGTCATGGCCTAAGCACAAAGAAAAAAAAAAAAATATATATATATATATATATAAGCACAAACCAGGCCAATTTGGGTTTTTTTAAGGATGTGAAGTGGATATAATAATCTTTGCTTAAAGTACACGTTTTCAGTTGCTTTGGTAATGAAAAAGAAATTAATAAAGATTAAAAGTACATTGTTTTGAGTGGTCAAATCATTAGTAAAACAAGCTGAACCAAACCATTCATGGGCTCAGGCCAATGACCATTGTGCACATGGCAGTACCGTACACAGAAGAAATAAGAATATAGTGTCCGAATTTGATTCCCTAATGTCATTCCATAACTGGTGGCTTGCAATGACGATGACGAGTGATTTGACCGACTCAAGAGCCGAAAGTAACTTACTCTTAACTCTTGTGCAGCTTTATCTGCTCGATGGATGGGCTTCCTGATTTGGGTTGTAAGCAGTGGCTGAGAACTTGAAATTTTTGGTAGCATTAGAAAATAAAATGCTCAAAAGATTTATATAATGCCATATTTTAGAAAAGAAAAAGAAGAATTTTGAATTCTAAAAACAAAATAAATTTCTTTGTTCAAAAAATAAATAAATAAATTTTGCATGAATTTGATCTCATTGCTTTGACTGTGATGGATCATCACCTGAAACCATGCACCTTTTGACAGTTTGACACGGTCAAGCAATATCTTCGCCACCAAAGACTGAATATTAAGAATATAATATATATTTTTTGGAATGAAGTTAGATTTGGATTTAAAATTTTTTTTAATTAATATAAATGGTTAATTTTTAACACCATAATAAAGAAAGAGAGGAAAATGAAAATTTTAACTCTACTTTTTTCAAATTAAATGTCAACGTATTTTACTACTTGAGCTACTCTTAGAAGATATCCAAATTTAAAAAGTTTAAATTGCTCTTTTTAAAAAAAATTCATCAATTTACCTTCTCAACTTTGCAATAAAAATTAAATTAGTCCTAAAAATTTGATCTGTACTCATATTGTATGAGATGTACACAAATATAACAACAGAAATTACAAAAACCTCTCTGATAGTTTAGTTAGCTGATAAATTAGCCCCTACTTTCATAAAAATATCTTAACATTATATACAAAAAATTTTGTCAATACAAATAATTTAACACTTCAAAAATTCTAACACATAACGTTAAAATTTTGATATTATATGTGTAAATATAAAAATTAATAATATAAGTAAATAAAATAAATTTAGAAGTTTCAAAATTATTGAAACATTATTGGCGAACAAATAAATTTATCAAGTAATATAAAATATTAAAATAAATCTAGGCCTTAAATATAATTTTAAAAAATGAATTTATAATTTTTATTAAAAATATTCTTATGAATATATGGACTAATTTAATTAAACTTTTTTTTTTTGGAAAAGACTAATTTAATTAAACTACTAAGGCTTTTTGTAATTTTTATTATAGTATTTGTTTACCTGTTAGACAATGGAAGTATAAATGAAATTTTTAGGGCCAATTTGACCTTTATTGCACAGTTAAGAAGGTGAATTGATGAAAAAGTCAAAAAAGGGTAATCTAAATCTTTCCAAAAAATTTAAGAGTCAAACCGAATTTTATTCTTATATATATTGGAATCAGAATTAGCAAGCACTTTTAAGCTTCTAATTGGTGAAAGACTTTGCATTAATTGGATTAATTAGAGTTTCATGCATAAACCCTAATATTAGTGGTTTAGACTAAAATATCATGATTTAATCCAAGTGCCTATCTCTTAATGTAAGGAACTTATAGATGCCGTGCTAATAATTTAATTACATGGCAAAAACACACTTCAATTTTAGAAAATTTCTATTTACTCTTAAACATCCCATCAATAAAGAACAAGCTAGATAAATAAAGCCAGAATTGAGACCCCTGTTTGCTGAAATTATTCATCGTCTTCCCCTTTTTTGTATTTTAAAAATTTTGGTGGTTTTTTTTGTCAAAATTTGACAAAAAAACCACCCAAATTTCTCTGTTTTCTTTGTGAAATCTTGTTGAGAAATAATTATTGTTGTTTAAAGCTTAATATATGTGGTTTGGTACCATTTTACAGTTATATCCATTTTGTTAAAAATGTGTTGAAAAAGGATCTTATTGGATCATTTTCGCAAGAAAGAAGCTAACAACAACAAAAGGGAGGAGGATTGAATAATGAAACTCATACCATTTTCTGTATCAATATCCAAATTATCACCATTTCCCACTTTAAGACAAGAAAATTAATTAGCACCCTTAGTAGTATTTCAAAAAGCACAAATATACTTCTTAAGTGTTTTGAAAGATTTGCTCGTTAGAATTCACACTTTAACTACCTTCTCAAGATCGTTGATGGGTTAAAGAGTTCAAATAAACTCATTTTTTAGCATTTCTTTTCTTCTTTTCAGCTATGGCTGCAAAAGTTTGGGTACTGCCTTAGCAAAATTTGAATTTCCCTTATAAACAAGATTATTATGGATAATGAGTTTCTCAAATGATTTGGGCTGATGTTAAAGTTGAATGTTGATCGGCCTCAATAGTAATTATAATAAAATAAAATATTTATTATTTGTTCATAAATATCTATTAATTATTTATAAATTTTAATGCTAAACACTTAAAACACTTGTTATTCATTCAATTGCAAGCAAGTTCTTACTTCAAATAAATAACACACTACTGACTCAAAAGCTCGATTGGATCCACAAGTACGGTACGGTATTATCCTTATTGGTGGCAGAAAAAAAAAATACATAGAAGTTTAGGGATGTCATACCTTATATACATTATATACCCTCCCCATCTCTTTAAATTAGAGTTCTTAACCTACCCTTTTAAGATGAAAAAAAAATTAAGTGCTAAAAATAAAGAAAATTAACTAAATTATTTTTACCTTTTGATATTATAGAAAAAATTTATTTACTTACGTTATCATAATTAAATTGAAGTTATGATATTTTATACCTTAAAAACAGTTATTGACACTGACTAAATATCAGTAGTCTATTTATGAAACATATATGGTAGATAGCTATAGCCCATCAACAAGGCCTTCTTTGGGCTCAGCTGCTAAGCATTCGACTCACATTCTTGTTTTGGGCCAAGCAGTCTAAGGATAGACGCAGTGCATAATCCCCAGCAGAAAGACAGCTGGAGAAAAGTCCTGCTCGAAGACTTCCTTTTACCAATTCTGAGAACCTACTTTCATCAAGACTGAAAATGGAAATATTTTCCTCAATGGCTCACCCAGAATCTGCTTCACCGTACTCGGCAAAAACATGAGCAGGATGGCCCTAAAGACGAAAACTTGTGCTATCTTCTTCGAATTCGATGATGTATGTGGAGATAACATTCTCATTTCGAGGTGGAAAAGTAACTTAGCGAACAATTTCCTTTCTCAGAATAGTTGGTTCTCTTTTGGTTCCTTTCTCAGAATAGTTGGTTCTCTTTTGGTGAATCACATCATGTCTAAGGAATATGTATGATTTTCCACCTTTGTGCCCAATTCACCACTAAGTTAAAGATGCCCTTTTCGATTAGATTAGACAACTTTTATGTTCCGATCTCCTGAGTCATGAATCCACTAACGAGGTTCTTCTATCTCATGTCAAACTACAAGCTTCAGTTGTCCGCATCTTACCAGCATTTAAGTACAGAGAAAACTGCTTGTGCCCACTACATTTCTATCTTGAGGTAGAAGCCTCCACATGATTACTTTTTGATGTCCATCATTAATCTAAAATGTCAAGTGAATTACAACAGTAGTGCTAGAAAATAACACATCTATCCTTCCCGCCCCAAGTTCAACGTGTGTCGGCAAATAATTTGCTATCGAAATGGCTTCACTAATAAGAGCAACCGAGATATTTTTTCCGAGTGTCAAGGAGTTCGGATCTTTTAAATAAGTAATCAAGTTCAAATCTTAGACATGGAGAAATAGATGGTAAGAGTTTTTCTTTATGTGATCAACCTAACTCGAACTCTGAAATAGTCATCAGGTTTATGTAGCTATCGGACATCGGAGGCATCAAATGCAAAAAAAAAAAAAAGATAGAGGAAGAACTTTTTTCTTGATGCTTTTGAATGAGGTAGGCATGTATTGAACGCCGAACAGTTTGCAAAGACAGATTAGTTTGTGCACAATATAGAGTGCCGACAAATTCTGTAGCTTTTGCATCAAAGCCGCTATCAGAATCTATTCGATCAGAGCTCCAAGGTTATTAGCAAATATTTATGGAAGTAACTGAAATCATGGCAGGCAACTTGCATAATTTTGATTGTGATATGACAGTGATGGCATGTTTCAGGATTACGAAATTTGAATCATAAATTGCTTAGAACCAAACAAATGTGCCAAGAGGAATATGAGAAAAAGCGATTTATCATATAGTAGTTGGCAAATTGACATAGGTCATGCTCCTGGAATGCCAAAAAATAGAGAGTGAGGTCAGAAGAATTTGGTAAACAATATAAAATCCAGAAATATCCACTGCGACTTCAGTTTCAGAATTTGTTGCGTTTCCTGAAACCCATCCGAAACGTTGAAATTTCGGTTCCCTGGCGTTTCCTTGCATCATGAATTTCCTAACAACACATCTCTGATTCTATATTTCTTTATCCAACAGTCTACTACTAGGTCTTGCTTATGATCGGCCATAGGTACAGAACCTCCAAAACCTGGACTTTCCTTGATAGCTCTTGAAGTGAAGATGATATTCAAACGCGGAAAATCAGATATCTCCTTCAACAACCAGAACTCGGAGGTATTTGGAGACAATGACTTTAGTACTGAAGACGGTTATTCAAGTAACTGGCTGAACTTGAGCTTAGGCCAGAATGGGGAATTGATGGATATGGACCAGGATTCTCCATCAAAATCTGCTTCCAACAAGGTCTTCTCTTGCAACTTCTGCAAAAGAAAGTTCCATAGTTCACAAGCACTAGGTGGCCACCAGAATGCTCACAAGAGAGAGAGAGGAGCGATTAAAAGGTATGAATATGAGAGGCAAATTGCAGCAAATTGTCTTTTATTGGGTAAAACAATGGCCTCGTCACTTGGTGTTCAGCCCCATTCACTTGTCCACAAACCAAATAGAGAACGAGAAGCTGCAACTGCAAGATTCAACCATAATATTAACCAGAGATTTGGGATGGAATGGGCAACAGTTATGCCTGGAGAGGAAACAGTGGCAAAATGGCCAGGAAGCTTTCGCATGCTCCAAGACCCGTACAAACAATCATCAGAATTGCTTAAAGTTGACTTAACCTTGCGACTTTAGCACCTTAATGGTACCGGCTACGTTAGGTTTTATAAAACCACCAGTAATCAAAGAGGCAGACCCCTTCAAATAATGGTTTTTTCAAGTACGGCAAAGCGGTTGCTGATTATCTAAACGCTTGTTTCAGCTGAGGCGTTGAGAGGTAACATACTAGCTTTATAATGAAGTTCTGTAATGGAAGCAGTCTAATATTATATATAGCTTTAAGCACTCTATTTTGGCACCTCTTGGTGAGAACTCATAGATGGAAGGAAGCTAGTGTCGATCTAACACATGCTAGCAGGAACGTGTGCAAACATCTCATTTTAAGATTAATGTTTCGCACCATTTACATTCAGAAATGAAGAGGAATCATGTTATAATCCAAAAGTTTAGCATCAAATTCATAAGCAACAACGGCAACAAGCAAAATCTTTGTCAACAAATATTTACAGTATATCCCCGGGTAAATTCATATTTCTAACTGTAAACAAAGGTAGCAAAGACACAATTAGCAGCTACTCTTGTTAGCAATAGCCATTCATGCTGTCTTAACTTCAAGTCCCCAAAAACCAGCATTAGCAAAGGTAAAATCACGAACGCTCCTTCCTTCCAACAATCATATTCTGCTTGTAATCTAAAATGCTATGTTTCTAGTTAGGATTCTTCTCCTTTAGGCATATTCCCCCAGCAAGGTCCATGCTTTTTCACTCATAACCCCAATCATGCAACGTCTCATTCTTTAACATCTTCAAAATAAGAAGTTGGTATCTCCGGAGGTGAAGGCATAGTTGCCACACACTTGAACTGTCCAAGAAAGCAAATCAGTTTATAAACTAAATGACCATTTTGGTTGCCACGAATCAAAATGAAACTGAATATGGTGAACTGAAAATATACCTTGTGCTGCTTGTATTTTTCTCTAACAGCTTGTAATCCACCCCCTCTTCTGCTCAAATACAAGTCATGTAAGATAAGAACGCATTCCTTTAAGTCAGATGACTTGTATCCAGAACGTTGTTGAAGGGCTGCACTCTGCACACACCAAAATCTTATTAAAACTGCTTTACTAAGAATGAATATTACCACAAAAACTAAAGATATCAAAAATCAAACTCTTACCCAAGGATGCATTTTTGGTTTAATCATGAATCTTGTGAGAAATATTACTGATGAAGCCACCAAAGAGGGCAAAAACTTGACACAATTATAGTCCAACAAGCTTAGTTCAGCAAGGTAGCATCCCAAGAATTCAAGTTGCAAATTCAAGTTCTGCACAAGAAAGAACATGTTATTAGCCAACAATAGACAATCCAAAAGTAATTGAATCTGAAAAACACTGCAAAAAAGAAATCTCACCTTGTAACCCTCTTGTGCAATCCTAGTGAATCTCCTGTAACCCAACACAACAAAAAGCACAAAGGAAAAAGAATTTAAGACTAATGAATTGATAGAGTTTAGAATTATTTGCTTTTATTGGTTACTAATGCCAACAATATTCTTACCGTAGGAAAGTCTTTACTGTAGGACTCCCTAATTCGAACTTCAGCAACTTAAGTATGTCTGCCTCCATCTTCACCACCTGCACAAAACACCAACAAAATCACCGTTACTTAGACCATAATAACAAAAAGAGAACTCAGAAATGAAAAGCAGAGATAAGGAAAAAAGAAATTACATCTTCCTTGGCATATGTATTATCAGTAATGTAACAAAAATCTTCCACATTTGGAGGATTGATTTCTTCGTACTTTCTACACAATACAATCACAATAAAAAAAAAAAAAGGCAGCATAAGCAAAACATACCAACATCAAATTAACAAGAAACCTTAGAAAAAAAATTAAAGACATTGAAGTCTTACGATGCAATTAGCATTGAGGAAACACCAAGTAATTGAAGTCTCTGTCTGTTAAGTGAGTTCTTAGATAGGTATCTATCAATGTAGTTGACAGTGAGGTAGAGAGAATCAGACACTAGCTTGTACTCCTCTGCAACTTCAACTAACCAGTCTACCAAAATCCCTCTCATATTAGGGCTAACATCTTTTTGAATTGTCTCAATGTAATCAGGTAATGGCCTTCTCTTTGGATCCACCTAAAATCAGAACATCTCACTTTTTCATCAAATGAATCTCCAAAACTAAAAACCCCCAATTCGAATGCCTAAAATTAATTTAATTTAATACAAGAAACAGAGACGTACCTCCATTTGATGAAGATAATCATAAATATCAGATGCATAAGGTCCACACATCTGAGGATCATCACAATCGCCATCAAAATCATCTTGCATTGGAGCATCATCTTTCTTAACAACAATAGCCTTCTTAGCTTTACTGGGCTTTGATTTATTGATTTTCTGTTTCTGGGTGGTCACATCCCCAGCACCTGGTTTCACCGAAAGAACATTTGAGAGATTATGCAACTCCCCTAAAACCACCCTTTTCTTCAACACTGGCTGCTGCTCATCAACATTGGCCAATGCCGCAGCTCTCTTCTTGGCGGCACGAGTTACGCGTACACAGTTTTCTTGATCCGCCATTAGATTCTAGCACAGTAGGCCTTCGCTCAATCTCGAATCTTTGAAATGAGATTGAGAGAAAGCGATACAGAAAGAGATGAAGGGAGTGGGAATAAAATAGAGCAGGAAAATAAGGGAAGGAGGAGGTTGTAAAAGAAGAAGAAAAGCGAGAGCGCCATTTTTGTTTTTTAAAAGCTGGTATTGGCGGTTGTTTTATTTGGTTTTTGGTTTTGCATTTTGGTGGAATTTTCAAAACCCAAATGTTGTTTGTTGGGTTTATTTTTTGGGTGTTTTTTTTTTTAAGCTCGAGGAGGCGGGGATCCCTCCCTCCTCATCGTTAGATTGCTGATTCAGTTCGAGCGGGCTTATGTTTTGTTAATTTTTCTTTTCTTTTTTATTTTGTGCATGTGTGTATCAGTCAGTATGGGTCCTACTTCTATCTGTCATCACTCTCATATTTATTGACCGCCGTTGGATGACAGATTACTGAATTTTATAATCGTCGGATCTCTCCCACCTCTTAATTTCAACCGCGAGAATTCGCTTTGCACTCCAAAATCTTCTCAAGGCCCTCCGAAACCAAATTTAAAAGCCTTATGCAATGTACTAATTTTATCAAATATTAGATTTTTGTTGTTTTTTACATTATTATTTGTTAGTACCTGTAGAATCCTGACTATTAGTTGTTAATATTAACGAGCAAAACTCATAGGATCATTACGGTTAATTATTAATGTTAGTGAATCAAAGGATTAACTTACTATCTATGGTGAAGGACACTATAATAGTAGTTCTACTAGTTTCTTACAGTGATAATTCAGAAATTAACCTTAGTAACAATGTGAAAAATTGGACTTGAGAACTTAAGATCCCTCAAATTTCCGCGTAGACCAACCCTTTTAGGCCAATTTTCGTTGTTTTCCCTCTAAAACTAGTTTTTTTTTTATATATCTTTTTTATTGTCTTTTTCACATGAGATTTGGGTTATTAGATAAGAATCATGATAGACATTGCGAGTAGTTGAAATTTTAAAATCATTTTTTTTAATTTTTTTAAATTTAAAATTTAAATTGCACACGAATGAATTTGTCTCGTAAAAATTTAAATACATGTAATTTGTAAATTTTTTTTTTGAAATCTATAACTTAAATTGTATATGGGTGAACTCATTGTACGAGAATTTAAACACCCATACCATGCAAATTTTTAATAATTAAATAGAAAAAAATAAAATAAATTTTTTTATTTAAAATCTAAGTTGCACACAGATGAACTCGTCTTGTAAGAATTTAAATATGTAAAAAAAAAATAATAATTAAATTAAAAAAAATAAAATATATATATTTTTAAAATCTAAAACCTAAGTTGTACACAGATAAATCCGTTGTGTAAAAATTTAAACACCTTATAAATTTTCTTTAATAATCTAATAAAGAGAAAAAAATTGAACTAAAAGCATTTTGATAATTGTGTAGTGAGAAGCAACTACTCACTACACAAATCTTTATCCATTAGGTAATGAGTTATTTGTTTTGGGCTTTTGGTATGGCGAAAATGAACTATTTCCACCTTCCCGCCTAGGAATAAAAACCAAACCCATCCAGGGGAAGGCATGAATCCCCCTCTCCCCTAGTGAAAAAAAAAATGAACTATTTCCATTTCTATATCCCATAAGTTTTTTTGAGTGCTGCGTGCTTTGTCATATTTAGAGCCATTAATCAACCCTATTATTATTATTATCGACCGGACAATATGAGTAAATATTTGAATGTCTTACAAATCACTCCTTATAACAATGAGAAATATAACAAAAGAGTAATTATATTACTTATCATAAAAATAATAAAATTTTATCAATGATAAATAATTTAATTAAGTTGAGTCTAACTGAATAAAAAATCTATCATCTTATCAATAAACCGTTTGAATCAATTGATATTGATTATTTTCACTTAAACTATGTTTTAAATTCAAATCTTAATATATGCAATTATATTAAATGAGTTGTTAAAATTTTTTTACTATTCTTATAATCCTCCTTAAATCATATCAAATTAATTAAAATTCAGTGAGTTACCTATAATTTTTATTTTGAAATGTTAAAAATTTCATTACAGTAATTGTTATTAATGAACTTACCCTAAAAATGAATTTTCATGATAATCGATAATCAATTTTCTATCCTATAACGCAAATTTAAAACAATATATTTTTTCCTTCCTTACATTGAATGTGAAACAAAATCAAATTATAATGCCATACCTGCTAATTTAGGATCCAATACATATAACCACGTACCCACCACATAAATTCCACATGTGTGAGCTCAAGAAATAAGGCTATTCCACAATAATCAAATAGAAGAAAATTGAACCGACAACTTATATTCATTAGATTTTGTTTGAAAAATAGGCGTGGTGGGAGGGGTTAAAAGAACCACCTTCTCCAAAAGGAACAAAAAAAAATAGGGCTAAATTAAAAATGAAAGCATCGATTAGGTAGTGCATTGGTTTGATGGGAATCAAATGCTTGATGGTCTAATTTGAGACAGATACAATTCAAGAAGAGCCCGTTCTCTGGGTTGCCTGCCAACATATTTTCAATCGTGTCAGTGCACTAACAAATTAAGGATTTTTAAATGAACATTATCTAATTAATGTGATTGTTTGATTAATACCTCAAATACCTGCAGGTTAATAATCATTCCAAGGAGACAAATTGACATCAATAACTTGTCCAAACTCAGGACGCTGCACATTATTATTGTCCTCCAAACCAATATTTCTCCAGCTTAAATGATCATCAAGATTCATATTGTTTTGTCCATGAACAAGAGTTGAATTTGATGGCAAAATTTGTACTGCCTGCTGCACCTGATTCCTGGAAAATTGCAGAGACCAGTTTAGTACTGTTTTCAAACAATGCGCGAACAGTGTAATATAAATGCATGAGAACCTCAGTGGAAGAAGGCCATTGGAATCCAAGAAATTCAAGATCTGAACTTGTGGGTCTCTTTGACGAAGCCAATCCAAGATATTGTTTTGACTTTCAGTGCCGATACCATTTAAATATGCATTCTTTATGGGAAGATGTACCTCGTTACACTGGCAATACAAATGATAACACCCAGTGTATTTGGCATATATATAAAGTATGTGTCGAATTAACAAGTCCTTTCGGCTCCATTTTTCAAATGAACATATATATATATGCAACACACACCTGTGAATTAGCTGGCGGCGGAGGACCAGAAGTATTGCAGCTTTCCTCCAAAACTTGCTGTTTCCATCATGTATTTACCAGCTGTTAGATATATATAATCTGAACATATTTACATAGCTGATCAGCTAGCTACTTGGTGATAGATACTACGAACCTTTCTAATTTGTACACGCTTCAATGCCTCTTCAAGGATCTGCTCCTGGTATTCAGCTTCACACAATGTTGTGACATGGGAAAGATTGCCTTCCAATATCCTGAAGATTATGATGGTTATATATTACTAATCTTCTTCTAGTGAGCTGGGAGACGGTAGGGTTTTGTTTATGCATTTCAGATGCAAATAAAGGATTTGTATACCTTAGCTGTTTCTCCATTTCCTCCACTTGGGATTTGAACCTAGTAATTTCTTGTTGAAATACCTGAAATTTTAAGTAACAATCAAGAACTCGACAACAACGATCTTTATCCATGAAAATTAAGCAGTCATCACGCACAAATACCTCCAGTTGACCATCGGTAATTGAAGGGCTGGTTGCTAGATAACTTCGGTCACCTTCTGCTTTTAACTTACCAAGAGCCCTTTGTAGATACTGTAAAGCAATTTCAAATTGTCCATCACATAAATGCTGAAGATGGTACTAGCTACTATAGCGCGCAGTAGAGACTAGAGAGTGCTTACTTCTTGATTATGTAGCCTTTATGTGGTGGCAAGGTAATAAAAGATCCATAACCCATGACAAAGAATAAGGAAACTGTAGTCAACACCCATACATATGATCTACACATAAGACAACTCAAGAAACTGAACTGATCACTTCAAGTTCAAGATTAATCAAAAGAATTCTCCTTACCGTCCTCGTTCATGCTCAGGAAGATTTACATATCGCATCAGAATTTCCTCAATGCTTTAAAGGAACAAAATCGAATCAAGTTTCAGCAACAAAACAAATGGGTATGTGCATATTGATATTTGTAGAGATATGGTTAGGGTTTTAAATAAGGCTGACCTTTTGATTCCAGAGAAAAGACTGAGTCTGCCAGATGGAGAAAACATGATGAGAGCTACATCAACATCACAGAGAACAGAAAGTTCATAAGCTTTCTTGATAAGCCCATTTCTCCTTTTAGAGAAAGTGACTTGCCTGTTTGTTGTGTTTTCAATTCTCTTGATCTGAAGCTTTACTCTTCCCATCACTATCTAGTTTTAATCTGTCTCCTTTCTTTTTTCTCTTAGAAATTAAACCCTTCAATGTGAAGCAAAGAACTCAAATTATTTTGAGAGTTCACCCACATAAATATACGGTCACTGTTGGAAGCTAATGCAAGAAAAATCCATAGATTAATAAGGACAGTTAATTTTGTCACTGTTTTTTCTGGGCGATGGATGTATATTTATTAAGATATTATTGAGATACGTATTTTCCGTATTTTACATGCCAGATTTTGTCATTGTTAGGCCATTGATGAGGGAATGAATTAAAAAAATGGATCACAATGTTGAATTTATATTGGTTAATTTTGATTTGCATTTTCTTTTTTTTGTTGTGTTTTGAAAAAAGAAATTGATATTATTTAGGGTTTTATAAGTAATAAGTACAATAATAGGAAATATATATTTAATAAAGTATAAATTCTGTATCACATAAATATTGAAAATTGATTAAATATGACTTTCTATAAATAATTCATTAGCATTTTTTAACGTGATCGATACAAAATACAAAGTTTGTGGCCACACGAAGTAATAAGTACACTTGCATATCTGTTGCCCAATTATAAATAGAACAATGGTTAATGTAGAGAGTCACGATATGAGTCTGTTATATTTATTAAAATATTTTTTTTATATTATGATACATAGAAAAAAAAAATTATTTTGTTGCAACCCTGTTTTAGTTGTAGAATTTCTGTAATTGGATGCAAAAATAATTAACACTTAATGTTTTTATAGTTTCTATTTCACTAATAAAAAATAAAATAACATTGACAAATATTTATAAATTTTATTTTAAATTAGTTTAAAAGTAACTAGTTTGTAAACTGAATAGATAACTGATAAAATAATATTGTTGTATTAAGTCAAATTAAAATATAAAAATTTACAATGTATGTATATTGTTGCAATTGAAGCAGAAAGAAGTAAATACAAAATGTGCAAAACTCCATTTAGTTGGTAATGATGAGAAGAGCAACATCACACATCATCTGGTTTAGGTTAGGGAAATTGGTTTGATGTGTTCGAGGTGTATGCGTGCGTGGGTGGGGTCGAAGGCAGCAATAGCACATGGTGCAAGTAGTTTCAGTTGTGGCTTCGAGCTTTATGTTCTGCCACCAAACCCTTACTTCTTCTTTACGTGTCCTTTGCAACCTTGTTTTCTTCCTCGAATCCATCTCTTTATCTACCTCACCCCCGCACGTGTGGCCCACCCATCCATTTTTTCACTTATTTGCATATTTTGCAATGGCCATGGGCTCCACTCTTTAGCCTTTATGCAATTTGGAACTCAGCAGTCAGGACCAGCTCTGCTATCGTGGGCTGTGTTGCCATGCATGCCGAATTCATTACACTTCCATCACAATCATTTCTAATTTGACACTTGGAAATATTCCATAGATGGCAGAAAAAAAGATTTGACGTTTTTAGCTAAGGAAAACAAAATGTCATGGATTGGGATGACGGGGATGATATGTTTGGTCTTTTTATAAGTGATAATTGACAAGATTTTAATTTTAAGTTTTCAAAGTGTAATGGTTATTATTCACTAATGGAAAATTGTATGGTGACTTTGTTTTTTAATTATTTTTATTGTATTTTATATTTATTATTATTAAATTAAAGAATATTTTATTATTTAATAATGATTATTAAGAAAGTGTATTTTACTTTGTAAAGGAAAAATTCAAAATGTGATCATCAAACTTATGTGATTTTTTTTATTGAATTTTTATATATTTATTGTATTTTAAAAGATCCTTAAATATTTATTTGATATAATATCAAACTCTTAAATATTTATTTGATACAATATTAAATCATTAAATATTTATTTAATACAACATCGAACTTTTTTTTACAAAGAGTAAAATTGATAAAAAAAATGAAAATATTTATCAAAAGAGTTCGATATTGTATCAAATAAATATTTAAAAGCTTTTTAAAACACAATAAATATATAGGAGTTCAATAAAACAAAACAAGAAAGTTAGAGAGCCACCTAATGAATTTTTCCTTTTGTAAAAAATAAAGTAACGATTGAATACACCTTTATTAATATTGATAAATTTTTTTTATTTTATAATAAATAATAAAATAATCATTATTTTTTTATTGTGTAGCACGCAACTTATTAAAATTTGATTATATATATATATATATGTATACAATTTTGTAAAAATAAATTAAAATGGAAATTTATTTATCATATGTTATTTATGATAATTTTTTGTTTAAAAAGATGAATGAATCCCACTCCTAGTTTTTTTATTTTATCAAAGTAATTCCAAATAAATTATAAATTTTACCATGTAAAAAAGCACTTTTTCCCTTATTTTTTCATAGATAAAAAAAGTAAATTTTTTGAAAATAATTTTATTTTATTTCTATTTTGCTTCAGTTAACGTTAAGTGAGTCAGAGATGGAGTTTGTGAGAGAATATGAGGAATGGCGTCCATTCTATTACTAATGATAATTACATATATAATGATGTACAAGAGTAACAACAAAAGTGTAACAGCAGTATACAGATGATAGAGTACAACAATTAATCACTCTTATCATAAAATACTAGTAGTTAAGCTAATGGGTATCTTATCTCGAATACCCCCCGTCAAGCTGAAGGTGGAAGATGTTGTAACCGAAGCTTGTTAAAGATAAACTAGAATGGTTGTTTGGATAACGACTTGGTTAAGATATCAACCAACTGATCCTTTGAAGCAACCGAACCAATAGTGAGCTGTTTCGACCAAACTTGTTCCCTGACGAAGTGGAAATCAACGTCCACATGACGAGTGCGGGCACTAAACACTGGGTTAGCGGAAAGAAACACAACGCCTAGATTGTTACACCAGATGTGAGGTACTGTAGTTGTTGGAGTGCCAAATTCACAAAGAAGTACCATGAGCCATTTAATATCGACAGCTGCATTAGCTACAACCTGGAACTCAAATTTTGTGGATGATCGAGCTACTGTAGCTTTTTTTTTTTAAGACCTTCCCATAAGATTGGAACCCAAATAAATTAAAGAGCCACTAGTAGATCGCCTATCATCAACATTGCCTGCCCAATCCGCATCAGTAAACACAGTAAGTCGATCTAAAGAAGTCTTGGCAATTAGAAGGCCATAAGATATAGTGCCATGTAAATAACGCAATAAGCGTTTGAGGGATTGAAGATGAACCGTGGTGGGACAATGCATGTACTGAGTTAATATGTTGATAGTAAAGGCGATATCCGGACGAGTCATGGTGACATACTGCAAGCTGCTACAACATTAACGAAATTTAGTAGCATCTTCATCATTTAATAAATCTCCAGCTTGTTTCCTGAGAACCACATCCATGGCCATTAGAGTGGACAATGGGCAATAATTTTGCATGCCCATTTGTTTGAGAAGAGTGGCAATGTAGGACTTTTGTGTGAGTAGCAAACCATTCGGTCTTGGAAGCACCTTAAGACTCAAAAAATATTTCAATTGCCCAAGGTCTCGAATTGAGAATTTGGCAGCAAGAGTCCAAATAATGTGTTGTAGAAACTTAAAATCATTGCCTGTCAAGATTATGTCATCTACATACACAAGAAGGAAACAACAATGTAAGCCATCATTGAATATAAATAAAAATGAATAAGCTTATGAACCACGAAAGCCAATAGAGTAGAGGAAACTGCTCAATTTCTAAAACCATGCATTTGGTGCTTGTTTCAGATCATATAGTGATTTTCGAAGTAGACAAACATGGTTAGGATATTTTTTATCAACAAACCCTTGAGGTTGTTTCATAAAGACTTGCTCTGGTAAATCACCATGCAAAAAATCGTTACTAACATCCAGTTGATGTAATGGCTAAGCACTCGAGACTGCAAAAGAAAGAACAATGCAAATGGTTAGTGGTTTAATAACTAGACTAAAGGTTTCAGTGTAATCCAGTCCATATTCCTGTGTATAACCCTTGGCCACAAGACGTGCTTTATGTCGCTCCATGGAACCATCTGCTCTCCTTTTTATTTTAAATACCCACCGAATACCAACCACATTTGCATTTGAGGGAGGAGGTACTGATTCCCAAGTATTTGTCTTGTACAAAGCATCCATCTCATGAGCCATGGCTTCACACCATTAAGGTAAGAGTACATCTCTTGAGAAGGAGGTAGGTTAAATTTCAGAGGAAGAAGATGTAGAAGTGGTGGTAAGATGTGCGTGTTTTTGTGTTTTGGCAAGAGTGGAAGGGCAAAATTGCATTTAGTGGGTACGTGGTGGTTGGGTTGTTGTCGAAGAAGAGGTAGTGGGTTTTAGTAAATCAACGTATAAATTTAATCCATCAAGATTAAAGATATTTACATTAGTTGGGGCTAGGGAAGTAGTATTGTTTGGTGAAACCAAATGACTTGAGGAGGTAGAGTCCGAAGTGGACGGTGAAGTGTGATGTTGTGAGACTAGTGAATGTGGTAGGATGACGAATAGTGTTTGAGATAAGGTAGAGGACTGACTTGATATATTAGAACCATTTAGAGTAAATATCAGATAAGTCAGTTGTAGCCAAGGTAAGGAGGAGTTCGATTGAGGTTGGGGAGTTGGGTAAAAGGTGGGAACAATTTGAAACGGAAAAAAGTTCTAATAAAAAATAACATGCCAAGCAAAATATAATTTTCCAGAGTCTTTATCTGAACACCTATAACCAAGATGATGGGGTGAGTAACCAAGAAAAATGCACTGTTTACTTCTACATGAAAATTTATGTTTATTGAATGGATATAATAAAGGGTACACTGCACACCCAAAAATGCGAAGAAATGCATAATCCAGTTTTCTTTTAAACAAGACTTGAAAAGGTATGGCATTAGACAAGGATGTTGTTGGCATTCTATTAATAAGAAATACTGTAGTTTTAAAGGCAAAATGCCAATATTTGAAAGGTGTTCCATTATGTCTTAGCAATGCCAAACCAGTATCAACCATATGCCAAATTTTGCGTTCAACAGTACCATTTTGCTCGTGGGTATATGGACATGCTATTCTATAGGAGATTCCATTGTTTTTAAAATATTGAAGTTCTAAATTCACATCCCCATTCCGAATTAAATGCCTTAATAGTAGTATTGAATTATTTTTCAACAAGGGATTGAAATTGATGAAAAACAACAATAACATCACTTTTATTTTTAATCGGATAAAGCCAGGTAAATAAAGAAAAATCATCAATAAATAAAATAAAATATTTATCTCCAGATGAAGAACATAATGGAGCAAGGCCCCAGACATCGAAGTGAATTAAATTAAGAGGAGCAGTGCTTTTATTATTTGTAATTGGCAAGGACAAATGATGTAGTTTGCCTAAACAGCAAGCTTGACACTTATTGGGTGGAATTAAAGCTTTGGAACACAACAATTGAAACTGATTAACTAGAAGACGAACAACTGAAAAATTAGAGTGACCCAAACGAGCATGCCATTGATGTAAGGTAGTGAGATAGGCTTGAAAAGGAGTAAAATGAATGGAAGGCTGCAGCTTGTATAATCCTCTCTCAGTAGTCCTTTGGAGCTTGATGTTCTTAGTGACCTTGTCCTTAACAAAACAAGAAGCATCATGAAATTCAAAAAAACAATGGTTGTCATTACAAAATTTTTTAACAGAAAGTAAAGGCTTAGTAATGGTTGGAACATGTAGAACATTATTTAAGGCAAAAGTTGCAGAATTATTGGAAATTGTACTCTTACCGACATGAGCAATAGGAATATCATGGCCATTACCAACAAGTAAGCTATCAGTACCTTTGTAATCTTCAGCAATGCTTAAGGAAGACAAGTCTAGAGTAATGTGATGACTATCGCCAGTGTTCAGATACCACTCAAAATTCGATGATGCACAAGATGAGATGGGAGCCGAAGATGTGTTCTCCATGTGAGGAAGTTGGGCCTGAGGTGGAGAGTAAATTGGACGATTCTGATGAGAAGGTGCATTGTGAGAAGGAGGAGCAGTGGTCTTGAAGAAATTTGTATCAAAACGCCACCTACAATTCATGGCCACATGATTGTTATAACCACATATCTGACATTGAACAAGATTATTGTTGTGAGGCTACTGTGAAAAATTACATCTGCCTCTGTTAAAGTTAGAGCGATGAGACATAGAACCAAGGGCAGATTCATTAGAAAAAGATCATTGCACAACATTAGCGATGGGAGCTGAATTTTATTGAGCCTTTAACAATAACTCATAGGATACTAACTGTCTATGAAGGTCATGAAAGGATGGAGGGTCGGTTCGTTGTTAAAGGCCACCAATAACACCATTAAAGTTTGAACCTAGATGCAAAATACAATGGCGTTAAACTCAACAGTAGAGATTGGCTAACTAGCTAGTGCCAAACTATCAATAAGATTTATGGCCTGAAATAAATATTCTGAAACTGTTTTGTCATCTTTCGAGAGGTTATGGAGTTCTATGTAAAGTTGGATTCATTGGGCATTATTCACAACGCCATAAGCGGTTGTTAAGGTTTGCCATACCGCTGAAGCATAACTTAATCCAATTAAATGAGGATAAACCTCTTCAAAAATATAAGAAAGGAGCCAAGAGAACAAGATTTGATCTTTGTTGAACCAAACAATGTAGGCCAGATTTGGTTCTTCAACTTGCGTGGTTGAATTAATGATGGTTTTGATGGGTCCCTCCTAAGTGGAGTGGAGCCCACATTTGAAATTATTAAAAAAAAAAAAAAAAAAAAAAAAAAAAAAGTCAAAAATGGCTGCACCGATTTCGGTGCAGCCATAGAAGGAAGAAAATTTTTTCAAAAGGTTTTTTGTTTTTTTGTATGTGTTATGGCCTATATAAAGGCCTGAAGCAGA
>CATIWM010444073.1:0-29578 GCA_949671775.1 Mallotus repandus
AATTATCTATGTAGTATTCTCACAGTGGGTCAATCCAGTACATCATTTCTCTAAATAGTACCTATGAGTTGACTTAATATCTCATATTCATGATTAGTAAAACATAATCATTAGTCAACATCATACTAGTCTTAATTCATTATTATGACTAGGGATAATTTGAATAGAACTTATATTTAATCCAACGGTTTTACTATCAAGTCACATACTTAATGACCTTAGAAAGAATTAACTATTCAACTAATTATCATAACACAAAAATGATAATGAAAGTGCATCTTTATTAATAAAATGATAAAGTCAAAACATAGTCACATATGATTGACCTAGTGCATACCACTAACACGTAACCACACTCAAACATATAATGCTTATGCATGAAAATAGAAGCTAATTCGGATAAAATAGACATAAAAAATGTGTTCGGAAGGTCCAAAAACCTATAGAAATAGCCTCGGGATAGTGCGCACAAGCCCTAAAATTAGCACGTAAGCATGTTAGTTGCACGTAACTGCGCACAAAAGCACTTGACCAAGCGCCTTAGCGTGTGGTTACACGCACTTCAAACGCTTATACGCTCTTTCATGCATACGCGCATGCAAAACTGCGCATATGCTTGCCCATGCATAAATTCACCCTTTTTTCTATAAGTATAGGTCTCTACCTCCCATTTTAAAGGGGGGCCTTCACACATACTGAAATGCTGTCAAATTGAAGACTCAGGACTCTCGATTTACATACTTTTAGTTCATTCTACACACTTTTCCAAGGATTTTTGGACTGACTTGAACCAAAAGCACCCACATTTTTGTCAAAGCATGCTTCAAAGTTATACAAATTTACATTCTACACATCATTTTCAACCTCTCAACGAGGACAACTTGAAAATCCCATGAAGCTAAAGCTTTAAGAACCCAAAAACAAGCTCAGTCAAATCCAAGGACCAAATAATCATTTTTGCACGTTTATTTTACAATCATGCATTTTTACTTTATTTCTACCAATAATTGAGAAATTATTGTGATTGTATAGTGAGACTAGCAATTCACATGTTGATTGAATAATCCCTACTGTATTTTGCATAATAAACTGTCATTTTGCATTCTCTAGCTCCGAAATGTGAAAAATCACAACAATATCATTTTCGCATCAAGTCTTCATTTTTTACTTTAAAAAATACAAAATTTATCATTTTATACAATTTCTACATTCTCTACATTTTTAACATATTTTATTGACAAAAATCACATTTTTACGTTGTAATCAGCATTTTCACATCATTTTTACAGCTTTATATGAAAAATCATTATTTTTCACATAAAGTACGTAGTTTACATCCAGTAAATATCAACATCATCATTTTGCATAATTTTTACATTTTCAACATAAAAAATCATATTTCTCACATAAATCCTGCATTTTCAACAAAAATCATACTTTTGCATCAAAATTGCACATTTGCATTAGAACTGCACTTTTCCACTCGTTAAAATACGAAAATAAGTATTTTCTTCATTTTGCATTAAAATGCATTCAATAATGTGAAAGTTCATATTTCTGAGCTAGAACCTCTGTTTCATGGTCCAATGATGCAACCATGCATCTTTTCTTACTTTTCTTGTCATTTAGAAATGATTTATAATAATTCCTGCAAAAGCATAAACCATGTGCATTTATCTTCTTATTCACAATGCATTGATCAAATATGTTATGCCTACTTGCTCTTCGAGTGGAAGAATGGATGGAATCGCACATAATTGTGCTAACCTCTGTTTTGCAAGTGTTTTCTAGAAAAAGGACTAGTTTTACATTTCTGCACTTTTTTTCTCTTTCAAATGTATTTACTAGGTAAGCCTTGTAAATAATTGTAAATAATTTTTTACTTTTTACTGTTATTTGTTGTATTGTGTGAATGTGCATATACAAACTATCATACTGAAACTAGAGCGATGCAGTAGCCATACATTGAATGCTTTATAATGAGAAATAGTCTAAAAGTAGATAAGATATTTCGAACCTTGGAATCTCTATTGGGACGCTACTCATTGAGTGACCCGATGTTGTCCCTTATTTTCTTTTCCTTATTTTTTAAAAATCAAGTGGCGACTCTATAAACACAAAGTGTCTCACATCCCTATGAGACTAATCATTTTTCCCTATCTCGTAAACGGAATGGATGTCCCTTTCAGTAAAGTTTCCATTTTTGGATTCAAAAAAGAACCAAGAGTTCTAACAATCATACCCCGATATTTCACTGAAAGGTTGCTCACAGTGGTAAATTCACTGGGGATCTTTAGTTGGAAAGATCAAATCGAAAATGACTACTTATCATTATTTAACATTCAATTGCATGGAGCCCTTCACTATTGCATAGCACAACAATTTCACATGTACATTATTGGTCCCTATCAGTCGATAATGACAGAAAGTGATCCACCATGGTTCCACTCGAGTCATGGGGTGACCGATTCAGATTCGTCACCCTTAGCCTTGACTCTCACGAGTTATTAAAAGAATGCTAGACTCACTAACCAAAGTTCATAACCTTAGTCATGGGGGGTATTCTCGCTAAAGGAGCCTTTAAATTTACACCCTCAACTCAACCCTTGTAAATAAACCATTAGAAATCTCCAGTAGGATCACGCTAAGCTATGCATGCTAACCTTGATGTTGTCCGTTGGACCTAATATTCATAAGTGCCATGACACTTCTAGTTTTCCTTACCAATTGGCGTCATTACGTTCGTTCCTATAGATTGCTCACACTTATATTGTGTGGTCCTTATTTACCTTACACAAGCCCGATGTGCAAGGAATGATAAGAATTATACACCTTAGTTTGATAGCCCATGAGAACTGGCAAATAGTGACATCTTTTATTAATGGAACCTACGAAGTGTCGTCTATTTGCCCTTATTAGATCAAATGAATGGGTCAGGAAATTTGACTAAATTGTAGACATTTATATTGGAAGAGCCAAATTGTAAACTATCAAACAATATCTTAATGCCTCTTGGTAAACTTATCAAATATCGATATGGGGACACAAATTTGGACCCCTTTTATTTGCTATAGCCCCTGTACACACGGGCGTGTATGGACTAAAGATGCCATTTGTGACCCAATGACCAATCCTCACATTGACGTTATATGATTACCTTGTGTGCATTTGTATACTGTTCCCTAGCTTACATTCTTATTCTAATCAATATAGATTGAAGCAACCTAGCCTGAGAGTGGAATCGTAGTCCCTTATTGGCTATTGGGTCAAAGCCTATATAGGAAAGAGACTGAGTAACCTCATGGAGTGGTAAGGTCAAAAGCAAGAGCTTGCTTGTGATTGGTTTGTTCCTTATGTATCCTTTCTTCGATCATGCATACACGACATATATATAGATAACATCCACTAACCATGTGTTCTTGTAGCCATCTGCATTTATCATAATAAGATCGTGCATAAGCGCACCATGTATACATGCTTACCCTTTTCTTTTATAGGCACACACCATGCATACATCATTCATTGTTTGTTTATTGAACTGATGGTCAAATTGCCCCCTGAACTTGTATCGAATGTGTAAATTAGTCAAATTTTAACTTTTTCGACAAATTAGGACAACTTCTATTTTAAAGGCCAATTCACTCTAAATTTGGATAAAAATATCAGTGTGTGCTGCAACTCCTAAAACAAGGAAGTGGATCATATTTATATCAATAAAAACTAATTTTTTAAACTAAAAAAAAAATAAAAAATGTTTGTACCCTCCTCTATTCTTTCACTCTCCACAGTCACCACCATCATCATCGCCTCTCCACTGCCGCCGTCTCCACCACCACAACCACTATTGTCTCTCCTCTTCTCAAGTCCAAAAAATTTCCATTCAATGAACCCAACTAAAAGCAAAATTATTTTTAACCATTAGATATCAAAATCAAATCAAAATCAAGTTACAATGGATGTGAAGCACATTAAAAATTTAAAATAAATGTCAAAATTGATTGAGCAAAATTCGAATTGTAGGAATTACTAGTTCTAGAAAACCTTAATTCCATTTTAAATATAGAAAGGAATTGTAGGATGAAGAAGAAGAAGAATAAGTGAAAAATTACAAGAAATACAGCTGACGGTTTCAGATGGCCTCACTTTACCCAACCTTAACCCACCTTAATCCTCTCAAATGTTGTGGCTCTTCTAATCCCATCCTGAAAGAGTGGTGGCCTCCACCAATGCATTTCTTCACTTATCCATGCTGCTCCCATGCTTTGCTTCAAGCTTCCTAAATCCATCTCTAAAATCTATGGTTAGTAGTTTAATATCAGTTAGATCAACACAGTAGAAAATTAGCAATAGTCCACCCTATTATTTCTCTGCACTCAAGAATCTTGATGAGTTCATCCAAACACCATTAAGAAAAAGCACACCTTTTCAAGAAAAAAATGAGTGAAATATGAGATTCTTCAATCACTTTCATTATGCATGATTTTAGGTCAAATTTTTAGTGTCAGAAAATATCATAGGATAAAATTGATAAAATTACAAAAAGTATTTGATAAAATTAAAATTGACCAACCACTAGAAATCATAGGATCTGAGCAGCTATATTCAACTTATCTGCCAAGCTGAGCTGTGTTCTAGTGATGCTTGATAAATACAGCAACATTAAATAGTCCTGTAGGAACCAAGTTAAACTAAAAGCATGAGTTAGATAAAAACATCTTAAGATATCATCTCATCTACTTCTTCTTCCATCATCATTTTCTTAAAAAAAAAAGAACTATTTCATCATCCATCAACATAATGAGCTAAAAGAGTTTATTATTTCAAAATAAATTTTACTAAGAAAAAAGAAGAGAAGCATCTCAAAATTGCATGTCCATCATTTCATCATCATCCATCATCCATCATTGAGATTACATGTCCACTACTGATAAGCTGAAACTTGAACCTTAATAAGAGAAAGAAGAGAAGCATCTCAAAATGAACAATTAAATCCAATATGCAACTTTGGTGGTGAGTGGGCAGAGTTGATGGTAGTGACCTACAGAGGTGATGGTGGCGGCCTGCAAAGGTGATGGTAGTGGCAGACTGCAGAGGTGATGGTGGCGAGTGGCAAAAATGACAGTGTTGTCTTGAGTTTTAAAGATTTTGATTTTTTTTAGTTTGATTTTGATATAAAAGATAATTATAATTAAAAGTAGTGATATATATTATTGGATAAAAAAATTAAATATTATTTTAATATGTCATATAATTGGATAAAATAAAAAAAAAGTTAAATATTATTTTAATATGTTTCTAGAGCGTGTAAGGGATGCACCTAACTTGAGTAAATTTTTGATTTATTTGCCCTTTTAATAAAATTTTTGGACTAATTAGTCCAAAAAGTTAAAATTCGACTTATTTTCACATTGACTACAAGTTCAGGGGGCAATTTGACCATTAGTTCTTTGTTTATTCTATCTCACTAATGTGCAGACAATTGGTTCTCAATATGAGTGATCACGAAGCTGAGTCTTCCCGCCGGAACCATGGGAGAATGAGAGCAATGATTTAAAGTTTGGTTGAAGATGGTATCATGGTCGAGAACCTTCAAGCCCAAGCAAGTCTCACCGAACACTTTCTCCATAATCTTGATAAGGTCGACTAGAAGAGCCTACAACCCTTTGGAATGCTATGTATCAAAACCTCCCAGCATGTATACCTCGACCATGAGTTCTTGCGTGCAACCATATCACTCTGGGATCCATATGAGCATGTATTCTTATTCAACACCATAGAACTATGCCCACTGTATTAGGAATTTAGTGCCATAGCAGGACAGACTCCTACTAAGACCGAAGAAGCAGTCTTCATCAACTAAGATATTGAGTATCTGGGACTTGGAACAACACTCCTTGATCTAAGTCCATAAAAGCTTGATGAACTAGTCACTGCAGACAAACGACTAATCCCTATATAACTCGTGGGCACTTGTACTATCAAGAGACCCGAAAGCCTGCCATAGGCATGACTCCTTACATGTTATCCTTTTATCCAATACTTTACAGTGTCACATGATGGACTAAGGGATTACAACATACTCCAGGTGATTGAGGGCATAGAGTGTGGAATGACTCCCTTCCCACTAATCCTAGCCGAGACCACTCAAGGCTTGGATGACTTCAGAATCGGAAAGTATTCAAGTTTTACTGGAAGCCCCTTGCTACTTCAGATTTGGCTATAAGAAAAGCTGAGCATCCGAGAAAAACTTGCTGGTAATTGGATAAGGTACCAACCAAAGAACCACCAAGAAAGGCACATCAAAGATATCTATGGCCACTCAGTATATATCCTAATCAAAGAATGGATTGAATGTATGAAGAATGCCCTAAAAGAGCAGATAACTTGGACATGCCCTTGGTGGATGCTGGAGCATGTGACCCTATGCACATATGTGAATTGCGTGACTATCTTAGGATTCAGATCATGCACTCATTGCTACTTGGGACTGATGATAAGACAGTATGGGCTAAAGCAGCACGTACCATCTGGGCCTGCAAATTTCTCAGGTCCAGATAACTCAAAGATTCATCGATCATTTCAGAACAACGTGGCAAAGGAGAATCATTCAACACTTCACCATCAGGGATTGGGATAACGCTGCTGATGAAATGTACAAGCAATGGGTGATTCATAGACATAACTGCCTATTAGATAAATGATCCTGAGGACATTTGCCTCCTTTATTTACTTTACCACTTTATTTGAAACTGATGATGTAATGAACTCTAAAGTTAATGCAATAAAGTCAGATTTTACTTACTTGTTCGATGTCTTTTCTGATGGTATTGTACATTGCATTGATCAAAACACTTGCATATTTGACATTCATTCCATATGTATTAAACCATTTACTATTGGCACTGAAAATGAACCACAATTTTTGCATATTTCAAAAGATATTACCCCTGAAGAGAGGAGAGAAATTGAAAAAATATTAATAAAATATTTAAAAGTATTTGCTTGGACATATGAAGACATGCCCGACATTGACAGAGACATTGCTCAACACTATATACCCACTAAAGAAGGGTGCAAACTAGTAAAGTAGAAACTGAGAAGACTCAGACCAGAATGGGCACTGTTGGTAAAAGAAGACACTGGGAAACAAATCAAAGCCAAGTTTCTAAAGGTGGTAGATTATCCAGAATGGTTGGAAAACATCGTGCCGGTGCTGAAGAAAGATGGAAGGGCTAGAATTTGTGTTAACTATAGGGATATGAACAAAGCATGCCCAAAGGATGACTTTCCCTTGCCTTACAAAGATGTGCTGATAAATAATGCTACAGCTTGTGCAATGTATTCCTTCATGGACAGATTCTCCTGATACAATTAGATTTTAATGGCTATTATCGACAATGCAAAGATGTATTTCATAACATAATGGGGTACTTACTACTATAGGGTAACTTATCAAAGAATGGAAACAACTATGTTCCATGACATGATACACAAAGAAGCAGAGGTATACATAGATGCCATGATAAGTCAAAAACTAGGGAAGGGCACCCAGCTACTCTTGAGAAATTCCTCAAAAGGGTTACAGTCTCAGACTCAATCCAAAGAAATATGTATTAAAGGTCACCTCTGGCAAAATACTAAGGTATATTATCAGTCAGAATGGAATTGAAGTGGATCTAAATAAAGTAAAAGCAATCTGAAAAATGCCAGTACAGAAGATAGAGAAAGAGATCAGAGGGTTTCTAGTGAAGCTATAGTTTATTAGCAGATTCATTACCAAGTTGAAAGTAGTCTGCGAACCCATCTTCAAGCTACTCAGAAAAGATCAACCAATTAGATAGAACGAATAATGTCAGTTAGTAGTTGACAAGATTATAAACTATTCAGCCAATCCACCAGTCCTGAAACCGTCAAAATCAAGGATTTCATTGACTCTATATCTAGCCATTTAAGGGAATGTAATCGATGCGATGCTAGCCCAAGAGGGGGAATAGAAAATAGAGCATGCAGTCTACTACTTGAGTAAGAAAATGTTGCCTTATGAAGAAAAGTACAATAAGGTTGAACAAATATGCCTAGCAATAGTATGGGTAATGAAGAAGCTCAGACACTACTTTCAATCCTACAGGATTCAGGCTATATCCAAAATGGATCCGATAAAGTATTTCTATGAAGCTCCCTCCCTAGTAGGAAAACTTACCAAGTGGCTTGTTTTGCTAATAGAATTTGATGTGTAGTATCTGACTAAAAAGACAACAAAAGGAAGAGCAGTTGTTGAGTTCCTAGCCCTCAATCCGATTCCAAATTTAGAGGAAATTCAAATGGACTTTCCATATAACCTCAGCTCGCCATCAAGGTGCAGGGATGGTGCATGTACTTTGATAGAGTAGTTAATCAATTTGGCACGCGAGTTGGGATCATACTCTTAACACCAAAAGGTGAAGTGGTGCCAATCACTAAGAAGCTACCATTCAGGGTTACGAACAATAAAGTAAAATATGAAGCGTGTGCCCTCAGGATGGAAGATCTTATAGCTCTAGGAGTGATAGAAGTTGAAATATTTTGGGTTTCCATGTTAGTGATTAATCAGACAACAGAAGAGTGCGAACTGAAAGAACAACACTTGAGGCCATACCTAAGCCATCTACAACAGCTTGCCTTATCTTTCCGAAAATGCAAATTCATCCATCTCCCTAGAAACCATAATTAAATGCCAGATGCACTTGCTTCCCTAGCATTAGTGTGGGAAGGACCAACCAAAATGCCTATAAAGTCTCTAATCCTACGTAAGTCAAAGCAACCCAGTCACAAATGCCTCAGAATAGCAAAAATGAAAGGGGATGAGAAACCCTGGTTCTACAACATCTAGAAATACCTCATGGAGAGAAATTATCCTAAGAAGGTAAGTGAAAAAAATAAAGCAGTTATCCCAGAATTGGCATCAAAATTCATATCACACTAGGGTGTATTGTATAAGAGAACTTCAAATGAGGCACAACTCCGATATCTGAGTGAGATAGAAGCTACAAAAGCAATGGAAGAAGTACATGAGGGTGTTTGCGGCCCTCATATGATTAGAGCAATCCTAGCTAAGAAGTTGATGAGACAAGGGTTCTTCTAGATAACAATGATGGAAGACTGCATTAAGTTCGTAAGAAAATGCCACAAATGCCAAATCCACAGAGCTTTTAGCCATCTTCCCCTAACAGAACTACACTTCATCTCCTCTCTACGGCCCTTCTCAGCGTGGGGACTAGATATAATTAGGGAGATTCACCCAACAACCTCAAACAGGCGCAGTTTCATTTTAGTAGCAGTCAACTACTTCACAAACTTCAAGGCAGAATTGTACACGAAACTGGGGGCAAAGCAAGTGGCAAAGTTCATAAAAGAACTTATTCTACTGATAAAAAATTCCCCCATCACATAATCAGACAATGGTGTTCAATTCCAAGGGGAAGTGAGAGAGTTACTAAGAAGTTATAAGGTGGGACACCATAAGTCTTCACCCTACCAGCCACAAGCGAATGGCATAGTCGAAGCTACAAACTAGAATATCAAGAAGATCTTATTAAAAAATGACTCATAATCATTGAGATTAGATAGATAAATTGTCATATGCTTTATGGGGATATCAAACAACAGTCAGAACTTCAACCGGGCTACTCCTTTTTCATTAGTATATGGATCTGAAGCAGTACTCCCAATGGAGATGGAGATTAAATCGTTGTGAGTAGCAATTGAATCCGAACTACCTGATGCATAGTGGGCTTAATAAAGATACGGCAACCTCACTCTCCTGGATAGTTAGAGACTCAAAGCACTATACCACACACATCTGTATCAAGCTCAATTGGTAAGGGCCTTTAACAAGAAAGTAAGGCACAAGAGTGTGAATGTGGGGGGACTGGGTGCTGAAGCAAACCAAAGAGAATGTTCTAGATCCAAGAGGGAAGTTCAGGCCAAATTAGGAAGGCCCATATCTAGTCAAAACTGTCTTATCAAGAGGAGAAGTCAAGCTAATAGATTTCAAAGGGAACAAATTCTTTGAGCCAATTAATACAGATCGCTTGAAGAAATATTATGTCTAGATCAAATACAAAAAAAAGGAGTAAAAAATCAATCAAATCAAAACCCCACTAAGTTGAAAACCAAAAAAAGGTGACTCAGATAAAAGTTAGGGAATTTCCTATTAAGTTGACAACTCGAAAGGGCGACTTAGGCAAAAGTTAGGGAAACCGAGGGTAAAATACTTAGTTAGAAAACCTAAAAAGGCTAGCTAAGGACAAGGGTACTATCAAATAAAAAATTGTATAAATGCATTTGTGCCCTTCTTAAATGTGTTCAATAAACATGTGAATGCTTGTCGAATTATACAAGTGCATTTAAGAAGATGCAATACATCATTATCATTTGAATCCATCGAATGTGCTAAGCATAATTTGCATCCTTTCATTACATACTTGCAGTTCTCATCTGTTTCTTAATTTATTCCTTTATTGCATAATTGTTATCATCAGACCTCAAAAAAACCCAACTAGGATCAAAAAGCTCTGAAAAGAGACACCCTAGGCAGAAAAGGTAAGAAAAATAAACCTAGATAAGCGTGAAAAGCTCCGAAAGGGGACACCCTAGGTAAAAGAGGGACAAATGAAATACAAGAGGTAGACAAAGTAAGATAATTGTCATCAGACAGAATGATCATATAATAGGAACAAATTCTACAGTCATCATCAGAAAGCATGAAAAATCATTCAGTCAAAGGCTCCCAAAGCTATGGCAGATACAACAAATTCACAAAGTACAACATACGGGACAAATGCCCAAGATACATGCCCAGAGTCTCTAATCTCGAGAAAATGATACAACATCAAGCAATCATAGCCAAAAAGCCTACACTTAGCCTCCTAAACAACTACATCGACCATGGTCGCCATCATAAGCAAGGACTGAATCCACTCGGGCATCTTCGCTGTCAGGGCCTAGTGCCTTGTCATCCCGATTCATGTGAAAAGCAGCCAACTCTCACTCCAATTGCCTAACACACTCACTCCAAGATGCTCGCTTTCTCTCCCGCTCATGGCTAGTGAGATTATAATGACTCTGCATTAGATAAGAATCAAAAATTAAATTTATGCATTCATAAAGGCATATGCATTTGTATAAAGTAGGTACAATAAACAGTCAATAGAAGAGGGCATACGTTCGGCGCACCATTGAACTCCATAAAATACTCTTATGTGCTGGTCATAGCAATATACTAGAACTAAGCAGTATAAACATGCACTTACAAAATAAAGATGTTAGACGACAGACAAATCAAAGAAAGAAAAAGATCTGAATAAAGGCAAAAGAATGACATGAGTAATGTCTGTAAGTGCTATGTCAAACGAAGGCGTGCCTAGCCTAGGTAAAGAAAAGCCTATCCCAGCTCCCATAATCGACAATCCATACAACATTAGGGGCACCATGTTCACCAGATCACCAAGAATTGAATCGCTAGATGCCACATCACTAGTATGAGTCGTCACCTCTGTTCAAGCAGTACCCTCATATCAAGGCAAGAAGAACCTAATCTCTTCCTGTGATATCCTCGACATTGTAGATAAGCTCTTATAACCCACGTCATTTACAAGTTATCACTAACAAAGTTTGTTACATGCTTGTACATAAATAGGAAAAAGCAAAGTTAAGAAACATATCAGATCAGAAGATGCCACTCTAAAAGGTCCCAGCTCTCGAACCAGAAGGCTATGCAAGATCTGCCTGAGGAGGTGGAGGTGGTTGAATGAAATTACTAGCTATAACATCAATTAACTATGGGATCAAGGTATCCATGTAAGGGAAGTTTGCGTCCTTCAAAAGACCCTCAGAAGGATACCCTCTCTCAGCTCCAGTAAGCTCATCTCCAATGAACTCCAGACACCAGAACATATCCCCAAGGGGAGCGATAAGGACTCTCCTCATAAACGGTCCATCCCACCAACCATGGACTCACTTGCCCAAGTACCATACCTTGTCAATAAGACTGGCCAACAAGACCCTCCTTTGTGTCAGGTGCTAAGCTACTGCCATCTATGACGACCAGTCCTCTCTTGACAACCACCAACGGGTATGAATCTATTCAAAGGAATAAAATAAGCAAAAGATCACCAAAAAATGAGAAAATTGGGATAAAAATTCACCATTCCTGGCCATAGGACAGCCTGCTCATGAAATCCTTAGCCTCTATAGGATTCTCAATCAAGTCAGAAGTCTTCTTGATCCACTACGGACATCATGGAAAGCCATTCTCCGAGAAATACTGAAAAGTAGGATGAGGAAGCACTCCAAACTCATAAGCCCAAATCTGTCAAAGAAAAGAAGTAAGAACATCCAAAATCAACAAAAAAACTAATAAAGATAAAAGATTATACTTCAGCAAATCCCTCAAATTCTTCAAAATAGCTAACAACTGCAAATAACCAGTGCTTGAAGCATTTAAAAAAAGATGATGCTAAGTAGATAAAATTGAAAACATCAAGCCAGTTGCTCCGAACTGACATGACTAGCGTCATACTTCTACTTGATGCTAGTAACAAGCTATGTGTATCGGAACAGAGAAGAATAACCTGACTTCACGGAAGCAGTGGCCCCAAATAGACTCTTCATCTATTTGTTCCTCACCATTGCAGAACTACATGCCTCACTGCAAAAAAGGACAGCCTCTCCCAAGAAACTCAGCCTGGTAATGGTAGTAAAATACATCAGAGTGATAGTCATCTCTCCGAAGGCAAGTGAAATGTATGGGTGTTGTCCATACACTGCTCAATAAGAGCATACATCGCAGTCTGGCTCGATGCATAAGAGCTATAAATAAAGGTAGAAATGATGTCGTCGAAGCCCTTCCCAGCTACCATGTGCTTCATGCATAATGGAAGACCCAAATAGTACAAGTTGACCTTGTTGAAGCTACCAGGTAGCATAGTGATGGACCCATAAGGCTACAATCGACAGGTAAACCATTCTGAGCATTTATTAAAAATATAAAATATTTATTTTTCCTCATTCTTGCAGGAACAAAACCAAAGTCAGAAGCATCAACAAATAAAACAACACTAAATCAATCACAATAAGAGTTAAAATAACACAACAAGTGCTAAAAAGATAGCAAAAGCTACAGCAAGAGCTAAAATAACATAGCAAGTTCTAAACAGATAACAAGAGCTACAACAAGAGCTAAAATAAAATAGCAAGTTCTAAACAGACAACAAGAGCTAAAATAAGACAGCAAATGCTAAACAGACAACAAGAGCTAAAATAAAACAGCAAGTGCTAAATAGAAAGTAAGAGCTAAAATAACACAGCAAGTGCTAAACAGAAAATAAAAGCTACAACAAGAGCTAAAATAGCACAGCAAGTGCTAAACAGACAGTAAGTGCTAAATGAACAGTAAAAGCTAAAATAACACAACAAGTGCTAAATGGACAATAAGAGCTAGAATGCTAGAGTAACAACAAGAATCATTATAAATAAAGCTATAAAAATAGGAAAAGTGGATAGACAGGAACTAACCTGACAATAATGAGTAGTCCAAGTGTGGGTCTCCAAACTGTGAACAACGAGAATCGGACCTCCTCAGGAAAGTCAGAATGGGCAAGGATGACTCTGAGAGCTAGAAGGATAAGAAGAAGCTCCACCACTAATCCCAATAGTCTCCGTAGCTCCAGCACCAGTCTATACAACCTATGCATCATCTATCTCTAAGTCTAAATCATTGAGAGTTAAAGGGATGTCATCCATGTTGTCAGGAACTTCGCCAAAGAGAGTAAAATCCATAGTGCAGAGAGCGACATGAACTTCGCCAAACCTCTGCTTCATCACTACTTAGTAGCATTTTTCACTGCTTAGTGGCATTTTTATTTGCTTAGTAGCACTCTTATTCACTTAGTAGCATTGTTACTTGCTTAATAGCATCCTTATTTGCTTAGTAGCATTTTTGTCTACTCATTAGCATTTTCACTTGCTTAATAGCATCCTTATTTGCTAGTAGCATTCTAACCTGCTCAATAGCATTTTTCACTTACTTAGTAGCATGTTTACTTGCTTAGTAGCATCTTTATTTGCTTAGTAGCATTTTTATCTACTTAGTAGTATTTGTATCTGCTTAATAGCATCCTTATTTGCTTAGTTGCATTCTAACCTGGTCAATAGCATTTTTTACTTGGTTAGTAGCATGTTTACTTGCTTAGTAGCATCTTTATTTGCTTAGTAGCATTTTTATCTGCTCAGTAATATTTTTATCTGCTTAATAGCATCCTTATTTGCTTAGTAGCATTCAAACTTACTCAATAGCATTTTTCACTTGCTTAGTAGCATGCTTATCTGCTTAGAAGCACTTTCATTTGCTTGACACCTTAGTAGGTTATAGTAGCACATTAGTTTGCTTGAAACCTCAGTAGGTTATAGTAGCATTTACTTGACACCTCAATAGGTTATAGTAACATCATCATTTGCTTGACACCTCGATAGGTTATAATAGCATTTTCTTGACACCTTAGTAGGTTATAGTAGCAATTTCACCTGCTTGACACCTCAGTAGGTTATAGTAGCATTTTTCATTTACTTGACACCTCAGTAGGTTATAGTAGCATTTTTTATCTATTTGACACCTAAAAAGGTTATAATAGTGTCACCTTGCCTAACAATTAGAGAGATTATGGTGGCACCACTTCATAACATTGGAATAGATGTTAGCCTCTGCAATACAAGAAAGCATTAAGTGCAACACCAACAACGGTGGCAGCCACGTTCGCGAAAGTCGTGCAAAGACCGCATTACATCTATATCAAAAAGATCATATTAGAACAAGCAACGATGAGCCCAATGTCAAAACACTAAACGACACACCATCAGGTAAGTACCTCCAACAAATCTATTTTTGCATCTCTGCATTGCTTCATTTGAATTGACACCAACATCAAAATGAATATACAACACATGCGAAGTAGGGGGCAACTGTCATACATCAAGTTGTGACTATCTCTAAAAGAGTCCAATGATGAAAATATCTTTCTAAATATGACAAGTGTCTGCTCGTTCGTACCGCCTTTAAAGCGTGCTAAAGTCTAAAAACCCAAATCGAACCTCTAAAGTGTGAAATCAGTCACCGAGCCACTTAGCCGTACTTCAATTTTATGAAATATGAATTATTAAAATGATAAGTTGCTCATTTTGAGCAATCATTACTCAAAACACGCAACTTGTCAGACCGGTGTTCATCTTTTCAGACAAGAATTTGACTTTGTGAAAAACCAGAAGCCAATTTTGACAAAATGGACATCGAAAATGCGTCCGTGAGCCCTAAAAACCTCTAAAAGTAATCCGAAAAAGGTCGTATAAGCCGAGAAACAACATGTAAGAAAATTTATAGCAAGTAACCACACTCGAACACATAATGCTTACGAGTGAAAATAAAAGCCAATTCAAACAAAACGGACATCTGAAACAAAATAGAAGCCAACTCGGGATAGCACGCGTAAGCCCCAAAATCAGCGCATTAGTTGCGCGTAACTGTTCACCAGAGTGCGTGACCATGTGCCTAGAGCACATGGTTACACGCACTTTAAGTGATTACATGCTCTTTAATGCATACGCACACACAAAACATGCATACACACACCTTGGGACGCATGCCCACGAGTAAATTCACTATTTTTCTATAAATAAAGGTCTCTACCTCCCATTTTAAAGGGGAGCCTTCACATATACTGAAGTGCTATCAAATTGAAGACTCAGGACCCCCAATTTACACACTTTTAGCTCATTCAACACACTTTTCCTAGGATTTTTAGACTAACTTAAACCAACCCACCCACATCTTTGTTAAAGCACACTTCAAAGGTATACGAATTTACATTTTACACATCATTTTCAACCTCTTGATGAGGACAGCTTGAAAATCCCATAAAGCTAAAGCTTTAAAAACCCAAAAATAAGCTCAATCAAATCTGAGGACCAAATAATCATTTTTGCACGTTTATTTTATTGTCTTGCATTTTTATTTTATTACCATCAACAATTGAGAAATTGTTATGATTGTGTGGTGAGACAAGCAATTCACATGCTGATTGAATAATTTCTATTTTATTTTGCATAATAAACTCTCATTTTGCATTCTCTAGCTCTGGAATGTGAAAAATTACAAAAATATCATTTTCACGTTAAGTCTTCATTTTTTACTTTCAAAAATACAAAATTTATCACTTTTATATAATTTCCACATTCTCTGCATTTTTAACATATTTTATTGATAAAAATCACATTTTTACATCGTAATCAACATTTTCACATCATTTTTACAGCTTTATGTGAAAATTCATTATTTTTCACATAAAGTATGTATTTTGCATCCAGTAAATATCAACATCATCATTTTGCATAATTTTCATATTTCCAACATAAAAAATCATATTTCTTACATAAATCCCACATTTTCAACATAAAAATCATACTTTTGCATCAAAATTGCAAATTTACATTACAACTGTACTTTTCCACTCGTCAAAATACAAAAATATGTATTTTCTTCATTTTGCATCAAAATGCATTCAATAATGTGAAAGTTCACATTTCTGAGCTAGAGCCTCCGTTTCATGGTCCAATGATGCAACCATGCATCTTTTCTTACTTTTCTTATCATTTAGAAATGATTTATAGTAATTCCTGCAAAAGCATAAACCATGTGCATTTATATGCTTATTCACAATGCATTGATCAAATATGTTATGCCTACTTTCTGTCCGAGTGGATGAATGGATGGAATCGCACGTAGTTGTGCTAACCTTTGTTTTGTAGATGTTTTATAGACCTAGGAGTAGATTTACATTTCCACACTTTTTTTTTCTCTTTCAAATGTATTTACTAGGAAAGCCTTGTAAATAATTGTAAATAATTATTTACTTTTCGTTGTTATCTGTCGTATTTTATGAATGTTCATATATAAACTGTCATATCAAAACTAGAGCAATGCAATAGCCATACATTGAATGCTTTATAATGATAATTAGTCTAAAAGCAAATGAGATCTTTCAAACCCTGGGACCTCTACTAGGGACGATACTCGTTGAGTGACTCAATGTCATCCCTTATTTTCTTTTCCTGATTTTCTAAAAATCAAGTGGTGACTCCATAAACATGAAGCGTCTCGCATCCCCATGAGACTAATCATTTTTCCCTGTCCCGCAAATAGAGTGGATGTCTCTTTTAGTAAATTTGCCATGTCCCGAATCAAGAAAAAATAACAATTATAACAATCGTACCCCGATTTTTAACCAAAAAGGTCACTCATAATAAAAGACAAAGAACAATTCAATAAGGTTAATGCTAAAGATGGAGGACAAGTCATATTTGAAAACAATGTCAAAGGGAAGATAGTAGGCATTAGAGAAATCGGTAACCCTCAATCCTTATCTATTTATCATGTGTTGCTTGTTGATAGTCTTAAACATAATTTGCTTAGTATAAGTCAATTGTGTGACATGGGAAACAAAGTCACTTTCTATCCTAAGAATTACTTTGTTAGTAGTCTATATGAAGATAAAGTAATTTTTTATGGTGAAAGAATAAACAATGTCTATGTAATTGACTTGAACAAAGTTGATAACAAAGACATCAAATGCTTAATGACTATTTCTCATGACACATGGACATGGCATAAAAGGTTAGGACATGCAAACTTTGAGCTTTTAAATGATTTTAGCAAGCATAAACTCGTGGTTGGTTTACCTAAAATTGAATTCATTAAAGATAAGCCTTGCAATGCTTGTCAAACAATCTAAGTCTTCCTTTAAGCTCAAGAATGTAGTGTCCACCTCTAGACCACTTGAACTTATACATATGGATTTGTTTGGACCAACTAAAGTTGCTAGTCTTAGTGGAATGCGCTATGCATATGTCTTGGTTGATGACTACTCTAGATACACTTAGGTGTGTTTTCTTGCTTATGAGAATGATGCTTTTAAAGCCTTTGAAAGTTTTTCTAAAAGAGTTCAAAAAGAATAAGGTTTTTGTATTTTATCTATTAGAAGTTATTATGGAACTGAATTCGAAAATGAATTTTTCAAAACCTTTTGCAATGAAAATGGTATTTCTCATACATTTTCTTCTCCTAGAACACCTCAACAAAATGGGGTTATTGAAAGGAAAAATAGAACTCCAGTGAAAATGGCTAAAACAATGCTTCATGAGTATAACTTACCCTTATACTTTTGGACAAAAGCCATTAACACGTCTTGCTATATTGCAAATAGAGTATTTAAAAGACCAATTTTAAACAAAATTTCTTATGAGCTTTAGAACAATAGAAAACCCAAAATTTTATATCTAAGTATATTTGGATGCAAGTGTTTTATATTAAACACCAATAACAACCTTGGGAAATTTGACTCTAAAGCCGATGAAGGAATTTTCCTGGGTTATTCTACCTTTAGCAAATCATATAGAATTTTTAATAAAAAAATTGTTATAATTGAAGAATATATGCATGTTGTATTTGATGAATCTAACCCACTTGATCCAAGAAAGGATTTGTATAGTGTTGATGATGATGTAGGTGAACTTATAGATGAGAACATTCAAGAAGAAAATGTTAGCAAACCCTTAGAACTTGAAGATCCTAGAAAGGAGGAAGATGAGGAAATACCTTAACCTACCTTGAAGGAAAATCTTCCAAGGGATTGGCAATTCAAGAAAGTACATCCTTAAGACCTCATTATTGGTGACACTAAAAAGGGAGTAACTACTAGATCTCAACTAAAATCAATTGTTAATTTAGCCTTTATTTCTCAAATTGAACCCAAAAATATATCGATGATGCATTGAGTGATGAATTTTGGGTCCTTTCTATACAAGAAGAGTTATATCAATTTGAGAGAAACAAAGTTTCGACTTTAGTTCCTAGACCAAAATACCATCCTATTAGGCACCAAATGGGTGTTTAGAAATAAGTTAAATGAACAAGGTGTCATAACTAGGAATAAAACTATACTTATAGCTAAAGGTCATAATCAAGAGGAAGGCATTGATTATGTTGAAAAAAGTGCATTTTTAAATGGTTTTATTGAAGAAGAGGTTTATGTTAAACAACCTTCGGGTTTTGAAAGTTTTGATTTTCCTAATCACGTATTTAAACTTTCAAAAGCATTATATGGATTAAAATAAGCTCCTAGAGCTTGGTATGAAAAGTTGAACAAATTCTTATTCGAGAAAGTTTTCTCTAAAGGAAAAGTTGACACAATTCTTTTCATAAAGAAATTCAAGCATGATTTACTTATTGTGCAAATATATGTTGATGATATTATTTTTGGTGCTACTACCCATTGATCTTATGAGAATTCTCTAAGTTAATGCAAGGAAATTTTGAGATGAGCATGATGGGTGAACTCAAGTTCTTCCTTGGATTACAAATCAAGTAACACAAAGATGGAATTTTCATCAATTAAACCAAGTACATAAGAGACATTCTCAAGAAGTTTGACATGGATGGAGTTAAGTCAAGCAAAGCTCTAATGAGCACCACAACCAAACTCAATAAGGATGAGAATGGTTAACCGGTTGATGAAAAGTGATTTAGGGGTATGATTGGATCCCTTCTTTATTTAACTGCAAGTAGGCCGGATATCATGTTTGCTACATACTTATATATTAGGTTTCATTCTAGTCATAGGGAGTCTCATTTGAATGCAATCAAAAGAATTTTCAAATATCGAAGTGGAAGTTTACATTTAGGACTTTGTATCCTAGAAGTTCTTCCTTTGAATTGATTTGTTATTCGGATGTAGATTTTGCCAGTAGTTTATTACATAGAAAGAGCACCTTCGGAACTTGTCAATTTTTAGGACAATGTCTAGTTTCTTGGTTTAGCTAGAAATAAGTTTTGATTGCCTTGTCCATTACCGAAGCCAAAGATATAGCGGCGAGTTACTATTGCTCACAAGTGTTGTGGCAAAAATAATAACTTAGGACTATGGCATTGAGATTGATCACATTCTAATCAAACGTGATAATACAAGTGCTATAAACCTTAGCAAAAATCCCATTCAACATTCTAGAACCAAGCATATAGACATTAGACATCATTTCTTGTGTGATCATGCGCAAAATAGTGATATTCATCTAGAATTTGTTGAGACGAATCATCAATTAGCAGACATCTTCACCAAGCCTCTTTGTGAGGAAAGAATGAATTTTATTAAACATGAGCTTTGTATGATAGATGATTCAAGTTTATCTTGATTATGTGTTATATTGCTTAATTGATGGTTGCACTCATTGATCTCACAAATTCATGTGAAATCATTTGCACAATCATGCTATGTGCATTGATTGTTTTGATTATTATTATGTCTTGTGCAATTTATAAAAAAAAATGTTTTGCTATTTAATAATTGATTATTGAATTTATTTCAATAAATTAATTATTTAAAAATTAGCATAGTCTATTTTGAATAACTATCTTGTATATATATATTGTTCATTTTTTTTATATGCATTATAACATGTTATTTATGTTTATTGATAATTTTCTTTACTTGTGTTATTTTTTAAAAATCTCATTTGCATTTTGTGTATTTTTAAATGATTACTTATTTTTAATAATTGGTTATTGAATTTAATTTAATTAATTAACAATTTAAAAATAAGCAGACATTTTTGAATTTTATTTTGCATCAATATTGAATATCTAAGTGATTCATCTATTTAATTTGCTATTTAATGATTAATTATTGAAATTTATTCAATTCATTAATCATATAAAATTAGTAAATTAATTATCTTTATTGATTTTCCCATTTGCGTGATCCATTCTATTAATTTATAAAGTTAATATTTGATTTCATGTGATTTGGTTGTGTGAGAATTTAATTATATCTTAATTAGTGTCAATTTTGCTTTTAAGGACTAAATTGTCACGTTTTAGGGATGTAATTGAAAAGATTTTGAAAGTTTATTGCTCTTTCAATTGAAATTTATTCAATTCATTAATCATATAAAATTAGTAAATTAATTATCTTTATTGATTTTCCCATTTGCATGATCCATTCTATTAATTTATAAAGTTAATATTTGATTTCATGTGATTTGGTTATGTGAAAATTTAGTTATATCTTAATTAGTGTCAATTTTGCTTTTAAGGACTAAAGTGTCACGTTTTAGGGATGTAATTAAAAAAAATTTGAAAGTTAGGGGTCATTTTGTAATTCATCTCACGAGCTGTTAGAGACTGGCTCGTGATGTCTTGTCTATCACGGGATAGTGCCCTCATGAGTGCTGCTCACGAGGAGCATACTGTCAGTTGCAAAATCAAAATTTGATTGGGTTTGTAACTTCTTCTTAATCTTTTCAATTCCTAAATGGTAACTTCCTTTCCAAATCAATTTTTTGACCAAAAATTGATTATTTTCAACCCCAATTCTCCTATATATAAACCTTATACCCACCTCTCTTTCTCCTCACACAAAAAATTCTCCATCAAACTTTGTTTTCAAAATAAATTATCTCATCTTCTTTTCTACATACTCTTAGAATTTTGCTTCTCTTCTCCATGGCTCCCAAAAAGAAGACCATACAAGAAGCTCCTTCCTCTTCATTAAGAAGACTAACTAAACATTAACCCAAGAAGACTCCTCCAATCTCCTACTCCTTTACCCAAATTAGGCAAAGAACTCAACAATTTGGCAAGAGAAAAATCATTCCTTCCAAGTTTATGTCTCAATCAACTTTGGAGAAAATGGGATGCTATGAAGAAGTAAGGATTATGCTTAAAAGGGTAGGTATATACAACTTTGCTTTTGAACCTCTTCCTACCCATCCTTCCTTCTAACCTTAATAATTTGATGATATTTTTGGGTTTAGGTAAGGGGGTCTTGCTTCTCCTAACATTAATTAGTCCCCTCATAATTTTTGGATTAAACATGATAAACCCAATACTAGTGCATTTGTGGCGGGACACACAAAATCTTCTCTCTTTGCTTTTAAATCCCTTTGGTATGTGGATAGGTTTATCACTTACTCTTTCCATGCTAAGGGACTTAGCAATGAAGCAATTTTTTTTTTATGATCTCTATCTTATTCGTTGCTTTGTTGAGAATATGGATGTGGAATTGGGGAGATGGCTTTAATGGTGTTTGTGGTTAGCAAGTGACAGTGTTAGTGGTAGCTTATGTGTAGGAGGCATAATCACAAGAATTGCTAACTATTTTGGGATGAATTTGAATAACATTCCTTCTCCACCTCCATCCTTTCTTGATGAAAACGTTTTGAGAAATTCTAAACAATTCAAGATGGTTAAAGGTATTTAGGTTTGGAAACATGAAGCGAGGGATGAAGATATTGATGAGGAATTAGCTCAAGACTTGGAAGACATTGAGCAAATTGGAACCCATGGTCTTGAAGGTGTTAAAATTGAAGAAGAAATCCCTCAAGAGCAAGTCCCTTCTTAAACTCAAAAGAATAGACAAAGAGGACATTCTATCTCCCAAAGCATTGATGATGAACTGACATGGGTTAGTGGATTCTTTAATCACCTCTCCATTGTTGAATCCACCTTCAATAATAGGTTTGATCAAGTAAACACTAGACTTGATCGATTTGAGCATCGCATGGACCACATGCAGTATAATATTCATCAATTGTATGCTCATCACAACATACAATGCACTTGGCCTCTTCCTTCTCCTCCATTCTAAGATCCCCAAGATGGCTATAACTCCTAGATTTCTTAGTTTATGTTTTGTGTCTTATCTTATTTTAATTGTTTTAGTTCTTCGTCTTTTGTTTACTTTTAGTTTATTTCTAGTTTATTGTCTTTCTTTCTCTTTTCTTTTTATCTTTGACAAAGGGGGAGAAATTATGATATGTTATTTAAATATTTTGTGATGTGTTATGTTTGCTAAGTTTGAAGTAGTGCTACATGTTACTAGCATTGTAAGTGCTACTAGTTTTATCTAGTGTTCATTATGTTTAATGATCATGTTATCATGTTTCTCATTGTATGGTTAAGTATTTTTTATTTTCATATTTGTTATGTTAGGCCTTGTTTTGCTTTGTCCCTCATATTAAATGTCATATGTTTATTTTATATATTATGAATTTATTTTGACAAAGAGGGAGAAGTTGTTAAAATTATTTTTTTATCATATCCTAAGGGGGAGAAATAGAGAAATATACTATAATTTTTTTTTTTATAAAGGGGAAGATAATTTTTCTTATGTTTATTTTTAATTGGTATCATTTTCTAAACCATCTACTTTATGATTATTTATTTTCATTTAAGAAACATGTTATTTATGTCATATTTTTTTCTAATCCTTATATATTCTATGATAATTCATTTTTATTATGCTTTGATACATTATGATATATTTAATTATGCATATATTGAGGGGGAGCAAATTTCTTCCATACTGCATCTATTTTATTTGAAAGGGGGAGCTCTTTAATATAACACATATTTGCTCAAATTAATTATTTTAAATTTAATTTTTGACTCATACACACACTTTATTTGTTATTTATCAAATTGGTTGTCAAAGCCAAAAAAGGGGAGAATGTTGACAATTTGCATGATCAAATTCCTAATTTTGACTTTGACATACAATTTAGGTTGCTAATAATTTTTTTAAGTGTGTAGGAACTTAATTCATTTTATTTAAAGTATGGAGATATAAAATACTCTTTTATAAGTCTATTTTAATAAAGAATATCATCCCATATAAGTATCCAAACTATCTAGAGCAAATAGAAGTGAAACAATCATATTTTTGGACTTACAGCTTGTTACTCACAAGCAGCAACTCTGCATAAGCATTTTTTGCTTCTTCTTTGAGTGAGCAAGTCTAAGCCGCTCACGACCTGCCCTCACAATCGTGGGCAGCTCGTGAGGGCAAGCCAGATAAGCTACAACAGGCAAATTCAAATGCAACGGTCATTGAACTTGACCCTCACGAGCTATACATTGACCTCACGACCGTGAGCGGTATTTGAGTTGTAAAAGTTTAAAAAACACCCAATGATGTTTAGAAGACTTTGGAGACACAATTAATGCCTCCAACATCTATATTTTTTATGCTCAAGCTACATAAACAAACTCTAAAGTTTCATTAAGTAGGATGGTACACTTTGAGCATTAAAATTTCTTATAAGCATGCTTTAAGCATTAATCTTTCAAATTATTCTTTGTACTTCATTAACTTTTGAGAGAGTTAATTGTAAGTTAGAATAGGAAGTCTTGTTCTTCTATTTTCTAGGGATTAAGAAAAGGGAAGTGAGATTTGATTCTAATTGTGAAGGTTAAAGTGTTTGCCTATTGAAAACACTTGGAAATTTGATTTAAGAGTAAGCCTCAAAACTCTTATGTTGTTTGGTTGAAGAGTTAGCCTAGAAACTCTTGATTGTAAGGTTTGAGTTGAGCGTAAAACTCAAGATTGTAAAAATCAATCTACAGAATACATTGTGGTGATTCAAAATCCTAACTTGGGGATAAGTTAGGTGTAGACGTAGGATTATTGAGAATCCAAACTCCTTAAATACTTGTGTTCATTGTTCTTCCTTCTCAATTTTCGCTTAATTCTTATTTAATCCTTCTAATTTTCTTCAAATCTTCTATTGGCCTTATTGACCCTCCCTCTAGGACTCTTTCAATTATTGTCATGTTCCCAAATCCATTTTATATATTCTCTACTCATATTTGCATATTTATTTACTAAAGATAAAATTTCTTCTTTAGTATATAATTTTTTTTACTAAAGTGTCAAAATTTAATTTAATTTTTCTATTATTTTTTTGTTCTAACTATTTTATTGAGTCAAACACACATCTGTATATTTTTCCAATGTTTCTTCTTCAAATATTCATAACTAAGATGTGTACTATCATATTTAAGAAGCCAAATTTTACTTTCTTTACTTATTCCAGCATATATTTTTACTAATTTCAAACATTCTTCTGAATTAAATGAATATTCTTCTATAACTTGAGTATTCATTTTATGGGTCTAAATTTCCTTCACTAATAATAGTGTTTATGGTATCTCTTAAGATTGTTAGTACTATTATTTTATTATTATAATCTACCATATTTAAGATTTCTAGCATTTCTTGGCTTTCTAAAATTCTTGAGTCTCTCTTTCTGTATCTATGGTTTTATCTATCTCATTTGTTAATGATATCATAATTGATAATCTACTCCAATCTAATATACATATATTATCTAAAATTTATCTATCGCAGAACTCATAATAAAATAATAATTAAAATTTCTTTTACTAAAAGTTTTATTTTATGTTGTTGATCTATTATTCTTTCAAGAACTGAAGTGATTTTTTGTAAACTTTCTTTATTTTCTTGTAATCCTAATAATTTATTATATAAACAATTTCCTAAATTTTTTTTCATATCTATTATTAAATTTTCAACAACATTTCCTTCTATACTGTGATTATTATGTGATTCTATATAATTACAAAATAATGTGTTACTTTTAAAATCTTGACTTATTTATTCATTATTACTATTAATTCCTATCAACAGATATTCAAATTTTCTTTTCATTTTTTCTAAATTCTCTTCAAATTCTACACTCAACCTATTTGCTCTGATACAATAATAAGGATGCATGCATGAAAGACAGACAAATTGTCTAATGATAGACAAACAATCAAAATTCACAGTATATTAAAAATTTCACACAATATAACTGTGAATAATTAAATCACAAAAGCATTCAAACCATGGATCAAAATATAGAAAGAGTGAGAGAACTTACAGAGAAATACCTTTCTACTCACAAATATATTTAGAACTCATAAAAATTTTATTCTTATATTTTTTATGTTGTTTTTTTCTTACAAACTTTACATGGCTATATATATATATGTATATATAATACAAATTCCAAAGGTATAAAATTTGAAATATTTTTCGTTTACTTTTGGTTTTTTTCTTACTAAGTTATTGAAGGGTTATGTTTTTTTGTTTTTTGTTTAGAGTTGAACTTAATTCTTTTTGTTAGAAATTGAAATTTAGTTCAAAGATTGTATCTTTGGTTTTCTAAGTTTTTGTTTCAAATTTGGTAGAAGAGGAAATGACAATAAATTTACCCCTTTTTTAGCTTTAGTTTTAATTTTTGATTTTCTTTTAGTTTGTGTGAATTTCATTATTTGTTCACTGTTTTGTTGCCTTCAAAAAAATAATGTACTTTGATAATACTTCTCCAACTGTGTTGTGTGCTTAGCTTTGTCATTTACTAATATGAATTAGTTATCGCTTGTATAGATGCAATTCAAGATAGTTGGTGTTGCCTTCAATTTACATTTTGTGAATTAAGCATGTAGATGGTTTTGATCAATGAAAGTGCTATTAGAGTTACAAAAGTACAAATATGGTTTATGGTTTAATAATTATAAAATATTCCAAGTTTAATTAATTATACTTTTTTCCTTTATCATATAATGCATATTTTTTATTGTCCAATTCATTGTGAATGTAACTAAGAAAATTTTCTTTATGAACTAGTTAATTCTTTTATTTTGTTTATAGTAATTTGGAATATGTTTTGTGTTAGGATTTCATGATTCAAAACGCAGCAAAAAATTATAAATTTAATCACAAACTCGAAACAGGATCCATGTAATTTAATTAATTAATTGATTTAGGGTTTCCAAAACCTTACCACAGACGCAAAGAAGGGGCAAGATTGGTAGAAGGAAGAGACGGGGTTCACTATGGTGACACCCTACCTCGAGCTTTTAGTTTTCTTGGCCATAGTAAGACGTCTCCAATATGGCTACGTCATCTACAAGTATCCATACGAACGACCTCAAATCAAAATAATTATGTGCCAGCACCTTTTCTTGAATGTCTCACAACTCAAGAACTCTGTGCTTTAGTTTTTCTAAAGGTGAGAAAATGATTTTTGGTCGCAGAATGATAAGTGTATGAAACCTTAGAGAAAAAGGTGTATTTATACACTTCTTTGTTAAGGTTTCTGTTACCAAAATGATTTTGGTAACTACTCACTTACCAAAACATTTTTGGTATATATATCACCTTTCGATTTTTGTTTTGATTTAAATTCCAAAACAAAATTATTTTCTTATTTATTTAAGATAACAATTGCCTTAAAGAAATTTATTACATATATATATATATATACACACACATACGAATTTATGTATTTATTTACCACAGAGTTTTACTGGCCTGGTAAACTTAAGTTCGTTTTGAGCCTGTTCTAAGTGTGTGACCCTATAACTTCACATAACGTTGACAGCAGGCCTGAAATCCCAATTTAGGACTACTAGTCATAAGTGGCCTCTAGTAAGACATTATGACTATTCAAGTTATGTAAAGTCGATAATCCAACATAACCTAATTTACAGTGAATATTGTAGTCCTTTTATCACATGATATCTTAATTGAACATAAGGCATAGTTTATGTCATCCTTATACAATTCAACCATATTATCTCTTCATTCCAAGTAGACTGAGAATGCCCTTTATCAATTCATTCCAGCATTTAGCCTATCTTATCAAGGGACCTACATATATCTTACTCGGATTAAATGAGGGACAAATTCCTTACTCAAATTAAATGAGGGACAAATTCCTTCTCAATTACTCACATTCCTCACATAAACTCATTTTATATCCAACAACAATCTATTTCATCATCATGTTAAAGACAATGTTAGAATGTCTCAAAATACAAATAATTATGTGGGAAACTATGGTGATTTTAAGAGGACTAAAACAATAATACTGTGATGAGAATTACTTATGAAAATTATCTAAGTAGTATTCTCATTATGAGTCAATCCAGTACATCATTACTCAAACAATTACCTATGAGTTGACTTAATATCCCGTATACATGATAAGTAAAACATAATCATCAGTCAACACCATACTAGCCTTAATTCATTATTATTTCAATAATAATGAATGACAAGGGATAAATCAAAATAGGATTCATATGTAACCTAAGGGTTTTACTATCAAGTCACATACTTGATGACCTTAGGAAGAATTGACTATTCAAGTAATTATTATAATAAAAATAATAGTGAAAACACCTTTTTATTAATAAAATCAACATATGATAAAGTCAAAACATAATCATACATGATTGACCTAGTGCATATCACTAACATTTTGCATATTTTACGTTTCTGATAAAATATTTTAATTACAATCATCATTAAAGAACTAACTTCTAACACAACTTATATTTGGAGGAATGAAACAACTACTAGTTTTTAATTATTACAATGACAATTTAATTTATAAAAATTTTAAAAATGACTGAAAAATAAATTCCAAATGCATGAAATTTGAAATAATTTTGTTCAATTTTGATTTATTTTATGTTTATATTTATTTTATTTTCTGTTTATGCAACAATTTTATACACTTTCATTCAACATCATGAAAAATACATAACAATTTCATTATATTTTTCTAACTACTTACATATCCAATGATATTTATTTATGAATAAAAAAATATATTATAACTTGAAGACTTGAATCAAGCATCTTTTTTCAAAAAAAAAATGTATTTCATTTATCAGTTTCATTCATTTTTAAATATTTTTGTTGATTTTTCATTTATATTACGTAATGAAACAATTCATATATTTAATCAAAGTCATCTTCTTAAAATATATACATAATTTTTACAAAATGTCTCTTTCAAATACAATATAGACTATATATATCCAAATAACAAAATTTATAATCATACATAAGAAAAAATCTCCCAAACAAATACAAATATATGAATAATAAATATATTATAGTATACAATGAGTACACTTTTGGTAAATTATTAGTTTCTAATACACTTCAAAAAAATTAAAAAATATAAAAAAAACTAATTATAACTTTTAATTTAAACAAAAACCTATTTATTATTTTTATTATTGTTTTAAAAAATTAATTATTATTTGAAATAAAAGAAGATAGTATGTAAAATTAATTTTTCATTTAATCTAAAAGGAAAGTATTATGTATGTAGTCCCTCAATGTTGAGATTATTTGACCTACTTACTAATAAAAAAAAATTATTACTTTAATGTGAATTTTACTCAAACTATCTATTCAACCATTTGAATTTAATTTTTAAAATGTATGCATAAGAAAATAAAATTTATTTTTTGAATGTATCGAATAATTAATATGAAGGGTGTATATTTTTAGCTTATTTTTTTTTTATATATTTTTAGTTTTATTTTCTGTATGTAAAACAATCTCTTACACTTTTATTTGAATCCCACTAATAAAAACAAGGAAAACAAGCAAAACACATATATTGCCTAATGCCCACTAATAAAACTAAGGGAAAAAATAAGGAAAAAAGAAGAAATTATTTTTTTTTTTAAAAAAGGAGAAAAGGAAAAAAGGATAGAAATAAAAAAATAAAAAGAAAATAAAATAAAGAAGAAGAAAAGAAAAAAGAACGGAAGGAGAAAAAATAAAAATAAAAAAGAAGAAAAATAAGGAAAAAGGAGAAAGTAAAAATTTAAAATAAAGAAAAAATG